>JAQGBT010004807.1:0-15686 GCA_034698585.1 Disparrhopalites patrizii
GTGCATTATCGTTCGTGAGAATTGGACGATATTAACGAGAATATCGTATCGTGAATATCGTTTGCACCACACTAGTACATATACAGGTAGATATTGTTCCTATTATGTAATGAGAGACGTAAATAGGCGGAATACACTTGAGTATGTACACGCACGCACCATTTCCTCCTCTGCATTGAGAGTGATTAAAAAACGATATAATCGCACAAAACGCCGTTAGACTCGGCTTCTCCACATAAACGCCTCTTTATATCCATTTATAGGGAATTCCCCCATTTTAACTGCTCATGCGTTACCTATATATATATTTTGAATTCTCAGTCCACGTTATAGAGTTTCTGTTGAGAATGGAAATCTCCCTGGCTTAATCACACACTTCCCTCTCGTCAGCTCTCCCCGTCTTGTCCCTCTTCATCTCGTGTGATTCAGAGGGAAAAAAGTGAAATGGAAGGAAATCCCCGGTCCTCTGCGAGAACATGGAAATGTATGGATTTAAGGTCCATCAAGCTCTCATTTGTTCCTCAAGTGACTCCTTTCTAATGGAGTGGAGTATTTCTTCACAACTCGTCAATGGTGATGTGGCGCATAATCGGTGGTAATATCATTAATAGCATACATGTATACACTCACTAATAATATGGACTCTTTTCAAGCACATTTCTCTCCTCAGCAAAAAAGACTCAGCCCTTCTCATTGCACGATACCATTGGACTCTTTCACTTTTTTTTGAGGCATTCGCACACACAAATAAATGAATATTCAATATTGTTATACAATATGATTATGGCGAGAAAAATGAAAAGGCAACAACTGTTCTCCCCACCACACGTGTGTTCCTTCTTCGTCAAGCCAAGCCATCTCATTCACGCCTTTCCCCTCACAAATCCTCCTGTCTGCCTATTTACTCTTCCTTCTACGCATTCGTTGTAGGGGAAGAGACCAGGACGATCTCTGTTTAGTGGAACAAAAGGCTGTAAATGACCCATAATATACATATCAAGTCTGCCGCTCCACATGTATTCAAAGGGAATGGGAGTGGGAGGGACGCTTGTTGGCAAAGCGTTCCTCACTTTTTTAAAAAAAGAGAGATTCATGCTAATTTGCACCTCACTCAGGAAAGAAATACACGGAACGTTTACACACGCAAAGGAGAGAGATCTCGTGGAAGCGCCATTGCGGCCTGTCAAGAAAGTTTGAGAGACAGATTAACATGCGAGAGAAGAGAAAAAACGAAAGGGAAAGACAGG
This sequence comes from Disparrhopalites patrizii, assembly GCA_034698585.1. Lineage (NCBI taxonomy): Eukaryota > Metazoa > Arthropoda > Collembola > Symphypleona > Sminthuridae > Disparrhopalites > Disparrhopalites patrizii. Next base: position 1,248 of record JAQGBT010004807.1, read on the forward strand.
AGGAGAGAGAGAAACGTCGTTTGCTTGTATTCGACAAACTCCTCGAAAATCCCCCTGGAAATCCACCTGAGAATTGTCAACAGGGCAAATATGCTCGAAAAACAACTGCTCTTTGGAAAAATAAGCAAAAGGCTTGAGAAGCACTTGACGTCTGTCCTCCCCCGCACAAGGGAAATCTCTTCTCATTTGACCCTCCAGGCTCTGTGGCGAGAGTAAAGAGGTGCTCTCTCTCTCTTTTTCTATCGCCATTCCTTCTGCGCACATTACATCTGAATCCATCAAAATCATAACAATAACAATGTTTTTTGCTCTATGCAACTGTATAAATATTGATGGATTTGGGGGAATTGCCCAATCAGCCCCGAGGATCTTAAATGGCCCTCCTCCTACCCCAGCCATTGCCACACACAAGTGTGAAAAAGGGTGAAAAATGACATGTAGGAGCAGGCCCTGTATTATACACAGAAGTTTGTAGGGAGACAGAAGAAGGTTGGCTGGGCAAAGTAGCAGAAATCAAACAAAAAGGTGAGTCATTTCGCATCATCGCCATTCATTCATATGTAAATTCATGCACGAGTCTCTCCCTCGCTCCTCTCTCTCTCTGTCTCTCTCGCTCTCTCTCGTCTCTGCACTGGGATTCGAACACTCAGCGTAGCTGATTGGGAATCTAATAAAATAAAAGTACCTCAAAAACACAATGGAAAAGGCCAGTGTGAGAAGGCATAAGAAAAACCTGTAACTCATTTATTTCGTCAAGGAATTGGCCATTGAACGGGAGTGTTATTTTATGTGCGTTTAAACAATGATTACAGCCATTTGTAAATGGACTACCCATTCAAATCCTGCTGGGGGGTTACATGTGTAAATGGGCTAAAGCAGATCTTTATGACGGTGAGAACACCCCCGATTCATATCCCAACAAATTCTAGAGTCTGTGTGTGCAGAATATTTGAGAATTGCTCAGGCTTTCATCATTCCTAATATTGGCTTTAAAACCGTCATTGGCCTCGGGCCTTTCTTGGGATAGCCCTTTGCTACAGAGCAAGAACATCTCTCCCGTTTCATCACCCGCACTGACCGCTAACAAAACTCTGAGGCGGCACACATCGAGTCAAATGAATCGAGTACACACACAAATCTTTGTTATGAGGGAGATAAAGAGAGATAAAGAGAGAAAGAGAAAGAGAGAAGGGATTGCCGGTGGGAGTGATTTCATCTGTGGTAATTTGATCTATGGAAGAGATTCAGAGTCAACATATGATCTACACCTACACGCTTCAGTGATAATTGTACTAGATTGATGATCCTTTAACCTTCTCAGCTTGTTGACGTACTCCTTCTCCTTCGTCTTCTGCAGAGGAAGAAGAGAAGTAAATAATCATAACCTACTTTTACGCCTCAATTTGTCTCTCTTCATTTCTCTCTCTCCCTCTCTCTCTCACTATGCCTGCAATACAAACTGAAAAAGCGTAGAGAAGCACCCAAAGTCCTCTTTCTTGGAGCGAGCCGCTTAAAAACAAAATGCAATCGTCCTAATGCTGCAATTACGATGACGGCGAGGACAAAAAGGCAGGAAAAAATTACTCTTTAATGTAAATGTGAGAAAAAATATCTAAAGGTTTTTGTACACACAAAAAAAGAAAAAGGTAATGGAATAATAAAAAAAAAGTTCAAGAAAAAACTCCCTCAAAAGCAAGGGAAAATTTATGCACTAAAAATCTCATTTGCTCTTAATTTAACTAGTTTTTCAGACAAAAGTAACGACACACACACTTGTATGCATAGGCAGAAGCACAGGCAAAATACATATAAAGATACATGTGCCTACATTATATGTTTGTGCAGGAAGGCTTTGCATGGAGGCAGTGAGCACCTTGACGGATCTCTTTTACTTTTCGCGGGCCTAATGAGCCACTAAATTTTTTGGAGTGAAATTCTCATGCAGCAAGGCATGGAGAAAAAAAAATTAAGTCAAGGGAGAAATTTGCGGAGGACTCCATTAAGTGGGGTGAAATTCGATTAGTGACAGAAAGAGCGACAGCGACAGGGAGAGAGAGAGAGAGAGAGAGAGAGAACAAATGCGGAGAGTTGCCAGCAGAATGAAGCTACTAATGGCATTATAATCAGCACCAAAGTAAAATGTCATGCACACATTTTGAAGAGGGATAAAAAAATAAAGAGAGAGATGTAATAAGAGACGCAGGAGAGAACAAGGGAGAGGAAATGTATGGAGACAAGAGAGTGAAAAATCGCATGAAGCCGGATCCGATGACAAAAGCTGGGAAGGATGCCGGGGAGGAGACACAAAAAGAGATGAAGAGAGATTTTCTTTTCATTTCCTAAGCACTGTGAGGAGAAGAGGAGGACGGGGATCTCCTCATTGTTGTCGAGCTCTCTTTGTGTGCAGAAGATCATACTTTTTTATTTGTTATGGGGTGGAATTCTTTCCTAAGCTCCTGTATGATTCTTTTGCAAGCTACTTTTGTTCGCCCAAAGATTGTTCCTCCTCCTTTTGTCCCGGTAGTTTTCGCCGTCTAGATAATCCCTATTTCTTTTTTTCCCCGGTTACGCCGAAACTACGATTGTAAAATATAAACTACAAAATGCTTTCCTAAACATATCCGTTTCCTCCTCCTCTTCTGTTTTGCACCTTTTTGTCAACATATTAATACGAGATTTTTCTCTTCAAATCCTTCAATACAGATTTCTGTATTTCCTGGAGATTTAATTTGGCTATTTACTCCAGATTTTCTGCTCCACTAATTTCTCCTTTATATTTCTTTATATATTTCTCCTGGATTCTTTTATACTTTCTTGTGTCCGGTCGTCCCCCGAAACTGTGCCTAATGGTGGAAGTCGGGGAAAGCGGGCAATCTTGGAAGAATAGGAGGCAATAAAACCCGAGGAAATATTTCCGGATCAACTCCCTCTGAATTGCATTGGAAAAGTCGGGGCCCTTTCACCGGACGACCAATCGCCTCTGGAACACTCCCACGCTTTCACGTGCGTAACTGTGGATGGCGAAAACAAAGTTTTACGCCACCCACGCCCTCCTCGCCTTTTCCTCTGGCATTCCGGGGATATAACCAGAAAATCCATAGGATCTTAAAAGGGGAAATAAGCCGGCACTTGCAAAATCCTTTCTCCCCTTTTTAGCACTCACACAACATCCGTTTGCTCTCTTCCTACGTTCATTTGCACCCTCATCCACTGGGGCTGTGGAAAGACTCGTGGGGGAAATCCCAGGGAAAAGAGGACCAAAAACTTGCTAAAAGCATTAGGCAATGCTCTAACGGAGGCTAAAGTAGGACACCATCACCTCATAATTTCGCAAGGGAGCGATACAGCAAATGTCTCCATGTCCTCAAAGGACCAAAATCCCTTTAGAAATCCCAGAGGAGAGAGCTAAGAAGAGCTGGAAATGCGTTGAAGCCAGAAAACAAATGGAGATTATACATTCGTTGAAGAAAATAGTTTGACCCAAGATTAGCATTGTGTTGCGAAGAGGCACTCGTCCGCCTTCGTCCCCGTCAAATTACTTCTGCACACTCAAGTCAAGTGCGGCTCATGAGACTTCTCTCCTTTATTATTACTATTTATTTTATCCTTTATCATTATTTGTCTCTTCCCTCTTCCCTTCCCTTTGTCCTTTTTCTCGGAATCTCCCTTTCCCTGTCCTGCCTAGAGAATACTCTTTATTGTCTATTTTTACCTCCTGCACTTGCACATTGAATCAAGTGGACGTCCGAAATCTTGAAAAGGGATATGCTGTCCATGTATCCATATGGCTCTTTATTCCATGTTTAACCCAAGCACATAAAGCTTATCTTACTCCACCCTGGCCGAGATATATTCATACATAAGTATGTACGGGTCTATGCAGGAAGAGGCTGGAGGGGGCGAGTGAAGAAATGCGGCGAAGGAGTGTGAATAGAAAATTATTTGCAAATAATCAAGACATAAAAAAGAACGTCAAGAGTGCACAATGACGATAATGACTGGGATTGCTCTCCCACAGCTCTGCCGTGTCCCCAGATGGGAATGACAACAACAACCAATGGAGAGGTGTCAATAAATCTCTTTTCAATCCCCTTCCATTGTTCAATTTGTTTCCAACAATAAATATGTCAAGAACCCCCCGAGCCACCCGCCTTTTGCAGATATTTGAATGGGGAATGTGAAGAGACGCGATTTCTCTCCGTGTGAATTATCTAGGAGGCACTTTTGCAAATCATTTCCCCAGGACGTACATTGGAAGTGAAGGTGATCTCCGCAGGCCTTCGCTTGATGGAGCTGGATGAGGCGGAGGAGGACGAGACCAAGATGCCCAATAGGAAATTGGGCAAAAGACAACAGCAGTAGTCCCCGGACATTTTCTCCATCAATTCCCCAATTACTCCAAATAAATAGTTCATCACCCAAAATGTACACACACGTGCCCAGGAGATTAGCTCCACACAGAGATAGACGGGAACTTTCCGCCATTCCACTGATTTTCCTCTCAAGAGTCTCTCTGACTTTTGTTTCTTGTTAAAAATAACATCTTTCCATTTACACACACTCTTTTTCCCCTCTCAGAAGTCTTTTGACGCAACTCTTGGAGTCCACAGGATATGAGTTGGCTGTATACTACATTACCCAAGAAAACAACTGGAGAGAGAGAAAAACTGGAAAGATGTTCTCAATGGGAATATCTTCCAGTCCACAATGCGAAAACAAGTTGCATTTATATACAAAGGGAATAACGTTGGTGAACGTCTTGAAAGGAGAAACTGTCAACTCTGTCAACTCCTTCCACACATTTTTTTTCAGTCATAAAAGAAAGAACAGGAAGAATGCACAGCCCAGGATTTCCCACAAGGCTTATTATGACCATGATTATTTGTAGCACTCTCCGAGAAGTATAACTTGAAGCGAACTCATCTGCTCTCTTTCTATCTCTCTCTTTGTCCCTTATTATTACGTCTGAAGACGATAATAATTTTCCACTGATTAACTGAGAGTCAAAGAGGAGACGCTCTCCCTTCGTCTCACAAATCACAGTTGCCGAGACAAAGCGAGTGTGGTGGGAAAAGGACGGAGATGAACTACTGTGTGACAGAGAGGATCAGCCCTGGTGTCATCATTCCCAGCAGAGAGTTGAGAGTTTTTTTTTATATTTGTAAATGGAATTAATAGAAAATCCTTGATGAATGCACAACTGTGTCAATAGACTACGCACACACATGAATGGTCAATGTCGCATGAATTCAAGCGCAATAGAGCTCAGTGAGAGAGAGAGAGAGAGACAGAGAGAGAGAGAGAGAGAGACAGAGAGAGAGACAGAGAGAGAGAGAGAGAGAGAGAGACAGAGAGCGAGAGAGACGAAATGGAATGATTAAAGGAGAACGAAAGAGACAGACAGAAACCTTTTCATCCAAGAAAATCAAATAGTTAATGTGGATTTTTGTCAATATAATAATAAAACATGAAAAAAACACTCCCACTCAGCATCTCGAATTACATGCAATTTTCTCCATTACATAATGATGGCTCAATGGAAAAGCTCAAGGATTGTTTGTACACTGTGAATTCGACAGGATTATTCGATTATTCACTAACTAGTAGAATTGTGGAAAAGTTTGCACAAACAAAATCTGCGTGGGAATAAAGGAGAGAGTTTCCCCATGTGATTTTTTTTTGGAGAGGCATCAGGAAATTAGCTGAGTTTCTCTCCTGCTCACTCCAATTATTGATTCCATTAATTAAGTGGAAATCTCTTTGGCTAGACTTTTATGATGGCGGGATTTTCGTAATTGACATACCTGGAGTTAATATTTAATTTCTTTTGACAGCACCAGTGATGGAAAAGCCTTGGAGTTATTAATTATTTTTAATAGAAATTAATCTCGTTTCACCTGATACGTTCGAATAGGGTTAAAAGGGGGGATATTTTTAGTATTTTCCCTCCATTTATCTCGCTCGCGTGAGGGCATAAAAGTTTTATTGCTATGCTATTAATTGAGCAACGGACACGAGCAATTAAAGAACAAAAGCCTATTAAGAAAGCAAGGTAAACTGTTCCTCGAGGCTTTCCAAAACATACATGGCTATAAGAACGTTTTTTCATTTAAAATTAAGTCTTTTTTTGGAACTTCTGACTCAGAAAAATATGCATTCTATTCTTATTAATTTTAACTATTATAAAAAAAAAGAAATTATTGTTATAAAAAAAAGAATACCAGAATGAGTGGCAAATTCCCGCCACGTGTTGCCCTGACGGGATAGACTGCATAGCGGTACCAGCGATCATTGAAATGATGTCGATTGTACATGGGACTCAGCACAACCATCTTGACACTTTAATTATTTATTTAACCATCAACTAATTATTTTTATGTTGTCTAAAAAATAGACTGAAACAAGAGAAACAGAATTGGGAAGGGAAACAAACTTGCACAGAAGTCAGTTCACTTTTCTGATTAAATGTTAGCAATAAGAAATTCCCATCTCGCCACCACAGAGGTGAGACAGTGAGTATTGCTTTAAATAATTATGATTGAACACGGTTCACATCTTGACACTAACATCTTCCGGAATTTCACACGAGAGCCAACTTTGAAGGATGAAAAATGGATTAAGCAGTCAAAAGTGTCGTTTTAAGTGAAAATCAAAATTCCTGGTAGCTAGGACTGAACATGTACAGAGAAGTCAATGTGCTGTCTTTTGATTTAATAATAATAAGGAAGGAATTGATGAGCTTGTTTGTTGTGGTTGTTGTGGAGCGGATGGGCGGATTAAATCAGAGCGTGGACGAGAAGTGGAGAGGATTATTAGTTGTTTTGCTCCTTCTGCCCAAACTCACTTTTTTACTCGACTGATTCCCTTTTTTTGATTATTGAGGACTCAGCACTCCTCAAACACGGCTTTTGACTTGTTCTCATTACATGTCAATGATGTCGTAAATATAAAGGCGCCGTAATCAATGCATTGCATGTTCCTACACGATCACTCACAAAGGGAATCTCCTTAAAAAATCACTCACTGGCACTTTAGACTCAAGATTTAATACAATTCACTCCTCACTGCACATTTGACTCCTTCAATTCTTCCCTCTTTTTTTCAATTCTTTTTCTTCTTTCAACTTCATTCTCATCTTCCGCTTACAATTATTGCGAGCAAATCTTTTAGTTTTTTTTTGTATTTCTTTATATCAATTTCTTCTTCCAATTTTTTTATCCCTTTTTTTCGTGCTTTTTCTCCTATTTTTTCTCCAGAGGAAACTTTCGGTCAGGATTTCCTGGGATCTAGAATTCCGTCCCAAGGACTTCCTTCCTCTTTGTGTGTCCTCATCCCCTAATTCCTTTTCGGGGTGCCGACATTTATCACTGATGTCTTTTCTTTTCTTTTTGATGGAGGAAATACATTTGCTTCACTTGATTTATATTTGTGGACTTTGTGTTAGAGAAGAGAGTGAATGGTTTGGTTTGAAATGGACTGAGAATGGACAGGAAAGGACCTTTTCTTGCTCACTCATTCACTCACTCACACGAAGCCAACTAACTTGTGGACTTTTTTCAGTGTGCCAATTTCCCCCCTGTGTCTTGTCTTTCCTCTCGCCTCCTCCTCTGTAATGATAATACTCCTAAATGCACCTCTCCTGGCGTTCCTATGGGACATGTGCATGCACACACTCGCTCATCTTGGACTCTATAAATTCAGCCTACATTTTCCCTCTCAAACCCCTTTAGCCCCTGCTCCTTTCAACTCTTTCTCACTCGCAAAATATACGAATGTGCATTCTACACTCACTTATACTTGTTTCTCTCTCTCTCTCTCTCTCTCGCCCTCTCGCAATACAAATGGCATTGTAAAGGAAACAGCATGAAGAACAAGCTTTTTTTTTTGCAATCAGATGTACAGTGTGCATATTGTACCCCCAGAAAACTTCAAAGACATTGCATGTAGACGTACTTCAACGCACCGTCAAGATGCTGTACTTGAACGTGGACATTTTCTTTCTCTCTTCGCGTACATTTCCCTCGACAATGTTGGTGATTGCGTCTCAAATGATTATTTTATTTCTTGTTGCAATGCATAATCTATGCCCATGGCTCTTGATTGCCATGTGGATGACGTTGGATGGGGAGAAGGCAGACAAGACGCGGAGGAAAGCTCCTCAACGACACCTGAGACAGAAGAATCAGGTATGCAATAAATGTAGCATCGACACTTTAGTAATCAACAAGTTTTTTTTTTGCTTCTTCTTTTTTTTCCCCTTCCAAGCCACATGAAGGTAAAGGGAGATTATTAATGGGGGTTCGTGGCACATTTTTTTTCTAGGTAAAAGTTTTTAGACAATTTGAATTGTTCATATACTTATGTATGTGGGGATCAAGCGGCATATTTGGGGAAGAGCAGTTTTGGAGATTTTGTAAAAACAAATGGATAAATTTATAATATTGTGATTCTCATTTATTTTATGGGGGCTATTGGAGCAATTGCTCCACGACACTCTCGTCTAAAGCGTAGACAGTGAGTGGATAGGGCCATGCGGTTTTTTTCATTTCCATGCATAATCTTTTATTATATGGTGAAGCTCATTTTTTGGGGTGAAGGTTTTCCTTCCATAAATCGTTGTGAATCTTTTAAAAATAATTTATTTCGGTTTTTAATTGAATCTTGAGAATTACAGCAATCATTAATTTCCATCATTAACAATTATTTCTCTTTGTTGCCAATACTTTCTGGCGGATTGCGAAATTTTGGGAGTAAAGTTTAATGGAATTCAAGAAATAAAAATGCAAATACCTTTGTGTTTGTTCACTTCATTATGTAGAAATTACACCATTTTTTATGTAAAAACTAATGCAAAAAAAAAAAAGCCCAGAGGCTCTACTAAACTAGGAAAAAATGAGAAAACAAAGTAACGGACAAGACATTGCCCACTAAATAACTCTGCTTTGGTTACTCCCCCTAAATCGTCCTTTACCCAATAATTATTGATAATCCGCCCAAGGTGAAAACAGCGAATCGAGATGGAAGGAAAAAACCACAGAAATTATGATGTTGAATATGGTTAAACCATGAAAATCCCTTCATTCACGTCTCTGATCATTTACTTTGTACCAAAATAAAGACCATCACCGGGGTACAGCTGGGCTAAAAATATATACACCCCAAAAAATTCCTTTCATACTTTCTTTTTCTTATGGACAAAGCTGTAAATGACACGCATAATCACGATCCGCTGTCAAAAATTGGCTTTGCCAAAACTCATTACCGCCGATAAAAACAATGGAGGGAAAAATACATACGGACATAATTGTAATTTACTGGTTATTTCTCTATTTGCTTTTTTGGGGGCTCACCTGGTCAAATATTTTTTTAAATGTCTAATGGTCACTACTTCCATACACAAAAAATGCTCAATAACCACAGACTAATGAGGTTTACTTGTAATGCAAAGCTCCCACTTTTTTTTTAGAAGAAAAAGTGCTATCTTGTAAGAAAAACCAAAGGATTTTGGGGTTGAGAAGGGATTCATTTTTATCTCCGTAACCCCAAAGGAATTATAGCCACAGACAAAATGAAGGGAAAGGGACAGAGCCGCAATTGAAAGAAAGATTAAAGAAGGACGAGTTCTAAGCTTCTCGTTTGGGAAAACAGCCCTTAATTGTGTTCGTGTTAAACCACCACTGAATTTAGGGCTGACACACATCCAGCCTCATAAATCCAAATCCTCCATTCGTTAATGGGACAATTAAATATTTACAAAAAATCTAATGAAAACAAAGTGTAATCCAAAATGGAAGCATTTTTTTGCCTGAAAAATCCGAGTATTTTAATAGTCCCGCCTATTTTTCTCCTTCCGTAATTGATTTTGCTGAGGTCGAATGGAGTTAAATTAAAAACGGATTAACCTGTAATTGATTGGTATTTCCCTCGATTTTACCCCCAACTGATTGGGAAAACAAATCTGGTTGTACATTTCTCTTTCCATTGTCATGTCCGACATGGGATCAGAGATCTTCAACGAGATTATCAAGTAAAGCGACGCCAGAAGTCCATCAGGATTAAATCCTTTTTTTTATTACTAGACAGTAGCTCCTTCCGTCTTCACCAGCAAACAAGAAGGGCTATTATACGATTTTTTTTTGTTGGGGCCGAAAATGATCCGGTTTCCAATTCCCTCAAAATTCGCATTAGCATTATCAATATTATTATTATGATCCATCAGACAGAGAATCTATGTACTGCCAATAATGAATTTAATGGCATTCAACAGTAGACCGTCCGGTTCAGAGTAATTACTTGCGTAAAAGAGTCCATGCCACTGCTAATATTCAAATTAGAGGAAAGAATATATAGATGAGAAGGTAAATGAAAAAAATGAGAGATATTCCTCTGATTTTCTTTTTTGCACACTCACAATAGCATAATCGCTTGTCGAACCAGAAAGATCCTCTCGCTCCCTTTTGGAGAATGTGTAACAATATCAATGATAATGGGGAGGAGACGGTAGTAATAATAAGAGGAACACTAACCACTATTAAGAAGGGCTGTGAAAGGGTTATGCACCTCTTATACAATTATTATGATTGTATGGAGCGGGCAAGTGGCTCCTAATGATTATTATTCTTATTATTCATCCCTCTCTTCCCTCTCTTCCCTCTCCATCCCCTCGCCTTTGTCATCTCTGTGGCTCTCTCCTCAGCTTCTTTTGCACCCAAAAGCCCACGTCAAAAGTGGAAAGAAGAACAACTTGGACATGCTCATGGTTATTATTACTCTGATACATGCAAATGATCTGGTTGTTGTTCTGGTTCTGCCTCTATATCCTCACATTATTCCAAGGGGGAAAAGTGAGCAAAATGGACAGATATACAAAAGCAACAATCAAAGTTCATTGGAGCGATCATCATCGTCATCCTCTTCTCTATATTCCTTCAAACAAAATTTGGCACAACTCCTAAAAAAACAGAGAGAGAGACTGTTTTTTACTGACAACAAAAAGGGTCTAATGAATGCCCCGCCGAACAAGTGTGTGGGGACTCCCCTAATTGATCACGTGCAATATACAAAACTCTTGGAAATTGAGCATTATCACAACAACAACCTGGCAGCTTCTTACCTCTCTCTCCTTTGATTCCTTCTGCAAACAGCAGCAAAGAATGAAATTACAATGTAGATAATAGATTCAAACAAAAATAAAAAAAGGCGAAAAAAACTTGTCTGGATGCAAAAAAAAACTAGCTGAAAATTGAGAGAAGGGAAAAATGTATCTGACATTAGCATTTATTCCCTTTGGCAGCCAGTGATAATGGCGTTAGAAAATGTGAGCTACCATTATTTGGGATATTAAAAAATTAAATTGGACGGGAACCGTTGGTCTCTTCAACGTTCATAAGCTCCCAAGTTTTCAGAAATTAATTGTCATTTCTCCTTTTTATTTCGTCTTCCAAATTACAAGGTAAGGCAAAATGAAGAGCGAAAGTCTTTTTATGTGGTTGTTCTTTCATTTCTTTTTTTTTTGCCTAGGGAAAAGGAAAACAGTTTTTCACGGGGATTTTCAATATAAATACATAGAAAATCCACACAATTGCTGAGTGAGGCTCTTTCCAATGTGAGACTTTAAAGGAACATTACATGGCCACTGGCTAAGTAGGTGGACTCAAATTTTTGTGGGTATATGAGAGAATAAAAATCTTGGTTACACAATAGGAGAGCGAATGGGAGATTATTGTATTACTGAGCCATTCAAAGGCGACAGGTTTGGGAAAAAGATATCTCTTTGAAAAAAGGCAATAAAATATACTATGTGTAATAGAGAATGTATGGGCAAAAAAAAACTTACAATAAAAGAAATATGACATGGATTTTGTGTGTAGAAGCCATTGATTTTTATATTGCGAACATTTTTACGATGATTTCATACAAATATTACTACAATATACAAGTAATACATTCAATAATAAAAAGAAAATATGTGCAATCTCACTTGGGGGTTGATCCACCTAATCATGTGGGAAAGAGCACATTTGCTCTTTTATGCTTCACACAGAGCCATTCACAGGAGAGAAAAAGCCAGAGACAGAACAAGATTGAACTTCATTTGGGCAGCCCTGCTTTTAAATTCCCATAACGACTTTTCAAATACGTAATCTCTCCCAATCTCCTTAATAATAGCCTGTAATGTAATGGTAATGGCAATAATCATCAATTAGAAAATTGAAATCATTACAAGTTCCCTAAACTTTTCACGAGCAATTCCTTTCTGCGTATGTATACACCTGCTTTTATCTTGCATAAATTTTATTTTTCCATTATTTATTTTTCCCCTCCAACCACTTCGAATCTATTAGCATTAAAGAATGTTATGACGTTGGTCCGTCAAAAGAGCTGCCACTTTCTTCCCACAGTTGACCTCTTCGATCAAAACGCATTGTCTCAGTCTTGGAACGCAAAATGGATGTTGCGACAGCATTTTTTTCGTTTGATTTGTAATTAAATCTTCTTTTAATGAAGGTCGTAATTCCTTCAGATGATGTCAATCCGACTTTTACGTCCATCTCCATCTCAGCTGGTTCTAATGCAAAAGCTAGCTCCATTATTCAAATCACGGAAGGAAGTTCCTTCAGACCCAGTAAAAACTCTCCCAAGAGTGAAAGTCTTTGGGATTAAAACCAAGATGATTACGTGCTAGTTTAAATGTAATTAATAGGGATGACTTCGGCGGCAGTTAATGTCCTTGCGTATGCAAATGACATGTAATGCACGTGCATATAGGAATGCTTGTATTATATAAATGCGTGGGCATAAATCAATAGGAATTCACTCCGACTTCTGGAGCTGTATAATATAGGCCAGACTCCGTGGTAAAAGGAATGCAAAAGAGGAGAAATTATGCATGTCGGAGTGGGCGAAGACATGAAAGAGCTCAGGCCAGTCCGCATGCCACTACAGCTTCAAATATCCTCATAATTCCCTTAATTAGTTGACAACATAAGGAGAAACTCAGGGAGTCTTTCTTTCAAGATGCCGCCGCTCCCAATTATGCCATGTGACATGGGTGACGGGCTTATTTTGTTTGGGGATTTGGGGAGGAATCCTTCCCACGAAATCCCTTTGTTAGAATCTGCACCATGGATAAGACTCGCGTCCTCCTCTTTCCCATCTGCTACGCACTCATATATGCTTATCATTACCATTATTATTGACTAGATTTGGCGTGGCAGGCGGAGGAAGGTGACAGTGAGCTAATTAATGCCAGTTTGTTGGACAGCCGCCTGTCCGTACCTCGACGAGAGATTCAGCCGCGATCTTTATCCTTCTTTATTTTTCTCGAGAATGCAATTAGTGTTAATAATGGAGCTTCCTCCCCCCCACGTGTTTTCTCTTCTTGGAATGCCCGGAGAATGCGCCTTCCTGAACGGAATCCGTTACTCAGGCCAAGGAAACAAGATGGGGAAATTGGGGAAATATTCAAGAATTATTGTTTACAACTTAGCCAAGGGAGGAGGAGGAATTGAGGGGAAGCAATAACAATAAAAGTGGAGTTGAGACAGGCTTAAAATCAGAGAAATGCCACGTGCCAACAAAAATATCCGCCTCCCACACGAGCCCCGTGTGAATAAGCGGTCGCTAAATGTTCTTTCTCTCTCACTGATTGCATTCGCACATCAAAGAGACTTTTCGCCTGATGGAAGAATCCCAGTGGGAAGGATCAGATAACATTTGTTGTCAGTGGCTACTCAATTGCAGGATGAAAGGGAATACAGATTATAATTTTGTATAACTACAAATTTTTCTCCTCAAATGACGAAAGCAAACATTCTCCGTATGACGACTTTGAGCTCAATTGACGTGAAGCTGAGTAGGAAATATAATGTGGGAAAACATGGCAGAAAAGGAAATGTAACACCAGGATAATCATAATAATATTAGCACAGAAACACATAGAAGGGATGAGAGACAGAGGATGCAAATCATGGAGAGGGACAACCTCATGACATTTCAATCGACTCTCATCATCCTGAGTGGAAGGGAAAAAAGGATGAGAGAGAAACAGAGAGAGAGAGAGAGAGAGAGAGAGAAACACGAGTTCTTTTTTTGAATATGATTTGCATCACAATTGACGTCATGCTCAAATCATCATGATCATTGAACCGTGCGGAGGAAACAGACAACATAAGAGATTATACGAGAGGAAAAAAAAGAGTTACACAAAGTTATAATATGAAAATTGTGTTTATTTAATAATAATAATCACTCTCAAGCACGTACAGTACAGGGGAAAGAGCTGGAAAAAAATAAAATGCCAAAGTTTTACAGGTCAGATTGTTTTGCCATGGAAGAGAGGAAGAACGGCAGTTAACGAGACATCGACAGAGAGACAGAGAGAGAGAAGAGAGAGAGAGAGAGAGAGAGAGAGAGAGAGAGAGAGAGATAGACTCCCAG
>JAQGBT010004808.1:0-15684 GCA_034698585.1 Disparrhopalites patrizii
TCTTTCTCTCTCTCTCTCTTTCTCTCTCTCTCTCTTTCTCTCTCTCTCTTTCTCTCTCTCTCTCTGGTATAAAATATTCGATTCCTGTTTAGAAGTAGTAGTAGTAGTCGTAGTCAATAATAAGTGGTAGCAGCCAAGTGCCTCCAAGTTGTTGATGGAGTAACTTTGGAGAAGCTCTTTAACGTTCTCTCCCCTCTCGGTGGACGTAACTTCTCCATATATTAAAGGTCTTGAGAAAGAGCTTCTTCCAAACACAAACAAGAAAAAGAAAGGGAAAGAGGAAAGAGAGAGAGAATGAGAGAGAGAGAGAGAGAGAGAGAGAGAGAGAGAAACTCCATGAGCAGCACGACACCTTCTCGAACTCAATGAATTATCATACTAATAGCTCAAGCTCCACACAGTGGGCACGGACAAGTCATAATTATTTGACCGGATTCCATTTCTCTTCATCTCACTATTAGTTTTTTCTCTCGTTATTTCCATCTTCACCCTCCACGAAGCTCCAGAGGGAGAGAGAGAGAGAGGGAGTCCCGGAGACTTATTAATGTTCTTCTTTCCACACTTCCAAAAACTTCTTCAACACAAACTTCCCTTTGTCTTTATTTCACATCCTGTTTTCCAGGTGCTTTCACCCCTTGGACGCCTTTCCCATTGGTTAACCCCCAACATTTCTACTGGGCTTTTTCAATCAATAAATTCCTTGAATTTCGTGTAACTTCCCATTTTCGACGGGAATTAGTGGATAGGACTTAAAAGGTAATTAAGTTTCCCGTGTTTTCCAACCCAGAAAAAAAGGGGTTGTCAATAATCATTTTCATGATCCTCACGTAAAAGCTAGTAATAATTCCGTTTAAAGTATTATAGAGCAAAGTCCTAGTATGTAAGGAATTACTGTGGTCACTTTCTGACTCTCTCCCTCTTTCTCTTTTTCCTATATTCCATAAGACACAATCACCCCTTGCTATGGGATGGCAAAAAAAAAAAATAAACCATCACGTGCATCCCCCAAAAGCTCTTATTATTTACTTTAGTCCACCAACATTCTCATCATCCAATGAATTTTTAAGTTGAATAACCTAAACTCACACACGCATATGTATACACTCATAAGGGAGGAAAGGAGGGAAGGTAATGAAAAAGAAGTAAAATAAGCAAAACCTATAGAGAGCCTTCACTCCTTCATCATGTCCTTCTTCTTCTTCTTGCAATATAATGTAAGTTGATGAGAACATTTTTTTTTTGCGCCTTCACCATCACCACCACCACCAACAACAACAAGAGTATCTCTCCAAAAGAATGAAAAAGGAGACATGCATAAGATGAAGAGGGTGAGAGAGGGAGGGAGAGAGACGGAGAGAGACAAGAGAGGGAGAAAAGAAGTATAATGAGTCCAATCCTTTCCCATTTATCCCATTTAGTGTAAAAATCTCTAAAGAGAAAAAAAAAAGTTATGTGAGTTTAAAATGTGTGTGACTCCCCCATAGGCCAGAGTAGCTTCGTAAGAAGTTAATACTGGTAGATGAGGAGAAGGAGGAGGAGGAGGATGTTGGTGTTGTTTGAGCCACTGCATTGAGAAAATTAGGTCTCATGTTGTACAGGAAGATGATGATGATGATGATGAAGAAGAGACTTTTTGGGCTTGACGGACAGTAATTTTTCCCAATACGGACATCACGATTAAATTCTCAAAAGATATGCGAAGAAGAAGCAGAAGAAGAAGGAGAAGAAAAGGAGGAAGATGAGAAGTAGAAGCAAACAAAGAAAAAGAGAGATACAAGATAAGTCGGTGGCGAAACTCTCTTGTAACGCCCCTCATTATAGTCCTTTACTCCTCAAATATATGGAGATCGTGATAACTCAAAAATATCATCTGTGTATGTGTGTACATATACTTAATAATTTTAAGTCAATTACTTACGTATGAACTTGTTAGTTTTATTATTATTATTTCTTTCCTCTCTTTTTCTCTTCTGTATATTAAAGGGAGGGGGGGGGGGAGAAATTCGGTAGAGGAATTATTATTAAAAATACATGAGTTATAACTACATGCACTTAATATTACGACAGTGGTTAGGGTCCCATTCTATAGTAGTAAGTACGTATTTTTTGTGTATGTAGAGGATTCATCTCCCCCTCCTCTTCCCCTCCTCTTCCCCTCCTTATTATTTCCACGTAGTCGTAATAATAAAGAAGATGTAAACCTGGAAAAGTTTTAACTATTATTATTACTATTACAAAGCTTTTGTACAATGAAATCCATTTTTTTTTCTTCTCTTCCCTTCTTCTTTTTCAAACTTCCTTCATCTATGGCAAAGATGGAAAAAAGGGGACGTAAGAAGTAGTGGTTGGAGATAAAAAAAAAAGTTTAATAAAGGCAAATGACGCTCAGTGAGAATGACAACAAACTTTCAACAAAACAATGAGATTCACTCCACTCTGTCAAAATTAGTCTCGCTCCCCTTTTTTCCTACTGATTTCACCTAATTTCCCATGACTTTCGGTCTTTTTTCATTATTTCTTCTCTCTTTCTTCCTCTCTTGTCTCACTATTCTCTTCTCCCCCTGTTCTTCCCTCCTCCGTCTCTCTCTGTCTCTTTCTCTCCGCATCTTTTCCTATTACAATAGAATGCCTAATAGTGCCTTGTCCTTTTGCCAACACAGGGACACAATCACGATAATTCGTTTGAAGAAATAAATAATAAATACAAGAGAAAAAAATATATATACAGAAGTAGAAAAAAAAAGAAGCGAAAAAGAATTAGAAAAAAAGGATGTATTTATTTAAACGTTCCGTGCACTCACTCCTAGTTACGGAGAAGAGGACGAAAGACGTCGGCTGAAGTGACAACAACAGCAAGAACAAGTGCATGAAATTTTTATTTTTAAACCCTTGTTAATTCCCTATTTTTCAACGACTTTTCTCCCCTTTTTTTGCCTCGTAAGTATAGAATTTTTTTTATTTGGTTTCTTCAAACATTCTTATGGTGTAATCATGTCCAATTGTTTGTTTTCCCCCCCTCCTCCTCCAAGTCTCTTTTGCTCTCTATCCTTGTATTTATTTTGTTTCATGCCTTAGCTACTCCCCCTCACCCTCCCCCTTTTGTTCTTCTCAGGGAAAAACAGGTCTCACCTGGGCAATTCATTGGTGACGGTTCGTTTCAAAGGAGCACGTGGAGCTCCTTTTTGGTAATCATGTTTAATGGAGAATACGTGTACGCACTGAGAGATAGACACATGTCCTATGGTTCTCTCCTCAACAAAACAAAACAAAACAAAAACGGTTGAGATTGTGTCATATTCAATGTGGAAATTTGGTACAGATTTTTCACTTTGCTAAAAAAGACAAGAAAAAAAAATTCGAGGCACACAAATTTAAAATGTATGAGCATGAAAGCTCTTTTTGCAGTGAATTAGTTATAAGGAGATGTTAATTTTTTTTTATCATTTCATTCTATTCTCCTTTTTTTCCCCCGTCCATTTTTTTCCCTTTACTCTAGTAGATTGAGCCACAATGATAGGGAGACAGAAAAAGGCTTTGGGAAAACGATGTCATCATCATTATTGGGAGTGTGCAACCATTTCTCTCTCTCTCTCGGTCGAATTCCTTTTTTTTTTCTTGGGCTTTCCCTAATAATTCGTCTAGTGAGAGGGAGACGGCATGGAGGACCTTTTTGGAATAGATATATGGATGGAACCCTTTTTCTTTTAAATAAAAAAAAATCCACGAGGAGGAAATTGACAAAGGGTACATATAACCGAGATGCTATTGGAGGGGAGGGAAAAAGTAGCCAAAAGGATTTCATGCATGTGGTTTAGGAATAACACAGACCTCCCCAACGTAACTGCTCTCTGCTTTTTGCTTATAATTTGAATGTATAGGAAATGGACGGCAGATTCAAGGGGATGGAAGCGAAGGAGTAAAGTATTGGCAGATAGAGAGAGAATAGGGAGAGATAGAAGCAGTGAGTGAGAGCGAAAGAGAGAGAGAGAAAGAGAGAGAGGGAAAGTGAGTACAAGAGAGAATGAAAGGGAAAAAATCAGGGAAAGACGAGAGAAAGCATGGATTGGAAAGATAGAACAATTGGACCGTGTGTCAAGGATAGGACGGTGCCAAGGAAGCATCGACCCAACTGATCTGAATAATTCTATCAGTGAGATAAGCCCAGAGAATGGCTCTCTTCATCTTATGGATGGACCCTAATCTTTACTGCAAATCGACTCGTAATACTCCCCAAGAACAATCTGGCTGGTTTTTTCGGATCCATTTTTTCTCTCTTTCTCCCTTCTTTCTCTCCTTTTCCCACTGAGGGAAAAACAGGGAGGAAAGTCAGAGAAGAGGAGGAGAGACGGAGGGGAGGACGAGAAGGATGGAAAGGGAACAGCACGCGGTCGAGTCCGTGGTTATCCTACATAATTCGTAAAGTTATTGGAAAATGTCTGAAAAGATTAAAGGAGAAAATGGGAAGTCAAATTCAAGAACTCATTTTCTTGAGTCTAGCCATTCTCTCTCTGGATCTTTCTCTCTCTTCGGAGAAGCAAATCTCATTCCAACACGTTGGGTCACCTCTCTCTCTCTCTCTCTCTCTCGGTCTTTCTCCTCGTTATCCTTCACTCTCTCTCTCTCTTTCTCTCTCTTTCTCTTCCTCGCTTATTTCCTCCGTGATAATAATACAGTGTGTGTGTGGAAGATGGAGAGAAAAAGAAAGAAGACACTGTCATGCATACTCTTTCTTGTTCTTTCTTCGCATCTTCTTTCCCTTTTTCTTCCTCCTTTCCTCCTCCTCTTTCTTTCTCTCTCTCTCTCCCTCCCGCCCTCCTCCCCAGCTTTACTCAACTCATCTCAGTGAGTTATGGACATTAATTTTTCAGACGGCCAGACTCTCTCACACTGGACACACGCTCTTTCTTCCCTCCCCGAACGGGCCTATCACTCCCTACATATATAGATTATATATAAAAAGCGAGAGAGAAAGAGAGAGCGAGAGAGAGAGAAAGTGAAAGAGGGAATGAGAGAGAAAGAGAGGGATTCGTTCATAGACAGCCACCCCCTTCACGGCATCCCCTCCCCCTCCTATCTATTCCCTACATAATACTATAATACATGGATAGATGAACGAAAAGCAATTTCGAAAAATTTAGCAGCTTCTTGGTGGCCAGGGACTTGGAGTGAGTGTCTCTCTGTCTCTCTCTCCTCCTCTCGGAGACTCTATCTGTACAGCACAACACATGCCGATAATTGGCAAATAAGTCCTCTCTCTCATCTCTCTATACATAAAAAAAATTTCTTCTACTTTTTTTTCTCCTTCCCTTTTTTTTTTTGCTCCTCTTCATCAAACCCATACGGTTCCATATTTTTCTCTCCTTCTTCCTCCTCAGCTACAGGGTAATAATGGTAATAATAGGAGAAATACGTGTGTATTTATAACCCAAGTATGTACACTCCCTGTGTTTTTTCTTCGTTTTTTGGGGGCTCCTCATAAAAGAACAAGGAGTTGATAGGATGAGCAAAAACTCTTCTTTCTCCGGCTACTATAAGAGGTAGTAGTAGGAGAATGTGTATGTGTGTGTCCCTTTTTCTTTGACTCCTTTTCCCCTCCTCCACAGTTCTTTGTTCTCTATGGGAGCGAGAGACTAGAAGGAGGAGGAGGAGGAGGAGGAGGTGGTGGACAAAGGCCTGATTGCTTCAGCCAATGTTATTATCATTATTACTAATAGTACTGCCACTAGTCGCACTCTCCTCCTATTATTTTTTCTTCTTTTTTTTAGACAATTTATCCTCCCCCTCCACCCCCTCCCCCCTCAGAATTTATTCCTTGCATCTATACTACCCCCACTAGTATCTATGGGGAAAGGTCCCGGAGACAAATTCTTTCCCATGCCAAGGGAAAGGGAGAGAAAAAAAAGGTATTAAAATCCGAGGGGTTCAAATAAAACCCCTAGAAATCTCTCCAGCTTTCTTTCCCAAAACGCTCCCGATATGCCCGTCGAGTAGTGGGACTAATACGATGGGAAGACATTTTTTTAATGCTCTATTCTCAAGGGGTAAAAAAAGGGAAAAAATGGCATTATAAAAACAAGGATGGGAAACAAACCTTTTTTTTTATTCCTATACCAGTCCCTCTTGTTTTTTAAAATCAACCCTTGTTTTAAAAATGTGACATTTTTTGGACTAAAGGATGAGAGCGAGGGAGCAAAAAAAAATCATCTGATCACTATAGATTGAGATGAACCCCCATTTGTGGGGGGAAAGGGTTGGAAAGGCGAATGATGATCATTATGATTACTCCACTACTCCTTTCTCCCTCCCGTATTTATAATGGAGAATTATTGCAAACATTACCTATTAGGATTTCGAGTGAGAGAGAGATCTATGGGGATGAGTAGAGAAAGTTAGAGCGAAAGAGAGAGAGAGAGTAAGGGTTTCTTTTTACTAGAGGGTAAAAAAAAGGAATATGGGAGATTAGACCGGGTAAAATGTCCCTTCTTTCCCTCCAATAAATGGTTACTCCGTAAAAGGGTGCAGGCACACGTTCCATCAGGGAGAGAAAAAAAAGGTTGAGAGGGTGTATGAGTGTTTCTGTGTGAATCATAAGGGGCAATGTTTTAAAGGTTTAATTCGGGAAGAAAAGTTTTTTATGGATCGAGGGGAATGTATAAATAGTGCAGTGGTAGTGGTCCCAATAATAAGGGTTTTGACTTGAGTACTTGTTACTCATCAAGCAAGTCCATGCTGATGATGATGACGATGGTGGAAGTGAAATAGAAGGGAACAAGTCCCCGTTTTTTCCCGGCCTCTGTCCACCCTCATATGTATATGATGTGGAGAGCAAAGAGACTTTTAGAGAAAAGGAAAATACAGAGGAAATCCTAGAAGTTGACTTAGGAGTCCTGGCACTACTAAGTTTTTTTTTGGAGGGGGGAGGGAAAGGGTGGTGGGTGAAACCTGATATTTTTTATGAAAAAGGACTAAAAATTGCATTACAGGAATCAAAGGAAGGGAAGGTCGAAAAAATTATGATTGGAAGTTTTTCTTCCTCTTCCTCTCTCTCTCTCTCTATCTCACTCTCTTTCAATGTCTCTCTCCCTCTTTAGCTACTGAGAGGATCCTGTGGATGACTATGAGGGTGTATGGGAGGGTGTGTATATATACATATGGACCTTCTATCCTCACGTTTGGACTTCATTCTGATCGAGTTGGACTCGAGAGAGCCGTAAATAAGAACACAATACCACTTTTATGATATGAATTCAAATCAAGGAAATTTGGCTTCGTAATAGAAATTACCCTTGCTCGGAGAATAAGAGAAAGGTTGGCTATGTGTTGGGGTGAGGGGGAGAGCGAGAGACAGAGAGAGATGAGAGGGAACGAGAGAGAAAGAGAAAGGGAGAGAGAAAGAGAGAAAGAGAGAAAGAGAGAAAGAGAGAAAGAGAGAGAGCGAGAGAGAGAGGAAGAGAGAGAAAGAGAGGGAAAGAGAGAGGGAAAGAGAGAGAAAAAGAGAGCGAGAGATAAAAATTCAGAGAGCAAACGAGAAAAATTTAGAGAAAGAGGAAAATTGAGAGAAAGACAGAGAGCGAGAAAAAGAGAGAGATATCGAGAAATGGGGGGAATATACAGGGTATATAAGGTCGGGTGGAGAAATTTAAAATTTTATACGGAAAAAACTTGTCCATACACACATGTGTTGTATGTGTGTATGTGTACGTATAATAATAGGAGAGAGAGAGAGAGAGAGAGTGAGAGAGAGAGGAGGGGGAGGGAGGAAGAAGAAGACGTTGGTGGGTGACTATATTCCCCCTTGTTATTATTACAACATGAGCCTCTCGGGCGGGCGCTCCACTCTATTTTTCCTGTCTCTTTCTCTCTCTCTCTCTCTCTCTTTCTCCATCTCTCGCTCATTCTCTCTTTTCCAGCGTGGACGATGAGCGAGCAGGACGAATACGAAAACAGTGCGAGAAAGAAACGTGAAAAAAATTACAAAAAGCAGCTTGGTAATCTTACGCTTTCAGAATTCATGTCATTGGCAGTAACACTATAAAATGCGAACGCGATGCTTCTTCTTCTTCTTTTACTCGCCGCTCACTCTTTCTTTCATTCTCTCTCTCTCTCTCTCTTCCTTTGCTCTTTTTTCTTAAATATAGTCATATATAAAGACTACATACTTACTTGTAGCTATTTCCAACTAACTCACCTAACCAACCTTGTATTTTCTCTACCTCCGACCTCACTTCCTCATATCCTCCTCCTCCTCTTCCTTCTGTTTCTCACTTCTATGTACAAGGAGGCTCCGTACAAATATATGTAGCTTGGACGAGGAGAAAAAGGCGAGTGACGAGAGAGAGAGAGAGAATAGGAAGGGGAGAAAAGCGACAGCATTGCAGCAGAGAAAGAAAATTTCGGCACAGCCACCCAAAAGCTTTTCTTCTTCTTCTTCTCTCTTTCTCGACAAACTTTTCCACTCATTCCATGCCAAATGATGCGGGCAAACTCGCCCTTTTTTCTCCCTTTCGCTTTCTCTCTCTCTCTCTCTCTCTCTCTCCAGTCAGACTGTCCCAAGTGATTCCTAAACAGAACTCAAACTTACTCTTCTATAAAAATGCTGTACTAACTTGCTTCTTTTCCCTTTCGTCCTCTTCTTCGTATTCTTGTACTTTCACTCAATTGTCTGCTCCCTAATTTTCCTGTCCTCTCCACATCCGCATTCACATCTCTCTACATCTACATCTCATCACATTACCCTTTTTTTTTTACTTTGCATTCCCCAACTCAACTCAGACACAAGCGTCCCTACAGACTCTTTCTACTCTTCCATGTCTCTCCCTTTCTCTCTCTCTCTGTCTCTCTCTCCTATACCCACCCACTAAGGTCCTTTCACCCTCCCTCCGTCTTTCCTTTTCGCCTTTATCACGGCAAATACACACATGAGGTAATAAAGCTTCCCGCAAAACCGAAATAATGCTAATTTTCTTCACTTCTTCTCTGTCTCCTTCTCTCTCCTCCTCCCTCTCTCTCTCTCTCTCTTCCCTTCTATCTGACTACATCTTCCATTTTTTTAACTACATATTTTTATGTATAAATACAATAGGAACACAACTTTCTCCACAATGGACTTTAACCACTACCATATGGCTCGTCTCTCTTCTTCTCCCTTCCCTCCTCCCATTCATTCTTTATTCCTGCAATTGCTCAAGGAACATTTTGTCCAGTATATTTCATTTCCTTGTCTTTTTTTTTCTCTCTCCAGGAAGAAAAAAACATGGAACTCGTTTCTTTCCGAAAATACAGTTTTTATTTTTATTCTCCCACCACCAAGGTTTTTCTCCTTTAATGTTGGAGTATGTATATATACATACGGAGACACGTTTGAATCTGACGAGGAAGTATCTGCCCCCATCCCCGGTTACCTTTATTTCCCCTGTATTTCCCGGCTCCCATATATTAGGTTCGTATAGATTCATATTTGGAATCGGGAATGATGTCTCCCTGCAGATGAAGTTCCGGGGAGGGACGGGCAAAGGGAGAAGAGAAGGGGGTAAAGGAGTGGTGGGTGATTAGTCCATGTTTTGGACCTGCTCTGTTTGATTTCTCTCTCTCTCTCTCTTTCTTTCTCTCTCTCTCTCTTTCTCCCTCTCTCAGCGGCCTCCCCCTCCGCCTCTCACTCCCAGAATTAATTCGCTAATGCCACAGCCACTAATAGTCGTCTCCTTGCAGGTGTGTGTACTCATGTCTGTTTAAGTACCTGGGACCCTCCCCTCCTTCTCCTCCTTGAGGAGCCGCTATTGAAGGGAGGGAGGAGAACAACTTGAATGCACATGCATACATTCATGAAGAACCGGAACTTGTCTCTGTCTCTCTCTTTTTCTCTCTCTCTCTCTCTCTCTCTCTCTCTCTCTATGTCTCTGTAGCCACTGTGTTCCACATAAGAGGTTACATAATATTGTGTATAAACGGACTACCTGTACTTTCTGTACTCTTGCTTTTCTATATCTTACCTCATTCTCCCTCCCTCTCTCTCTCTCTCCCTCACTCACTCACCCTCCCTCCGTTTCTAGTGAACGTCTCAGTTTTCATTGCGGACGCTGAATGAATACGAAAATGAAATTAATCGGAATGACGTTAAACATGACAGCGAGGGCTGACGTGAGACTCCATGAAATGTCTGTCAGTGTTATTGAATACTACTACTACTGCTAGGTATTTACAAGGGGGAGAAGGTGGGAGAGAGAGAGAAAGAGAGAGAGAAAGAGAGAGAGAGAGACAGAAAAAAACCTTTGCAGCAGTCAGCAACTTGTTCTTGTATATTACTCAAGAAAATTCCCTTTCACACTCGAGTCTCTTCCCTTTTCTTCATTTTCCCCCCCAACATTCTCTTATTTTCTTTCACCTTCTCTCCTCTCTCTCTCTCTCTCACCCCGACTCTTTCCTCATGCATTACAACGGCCTTTATTACCATTATTATTATTGTGTACATACGTCCCTTTTATCGAAGACTCACGTGTGTATAGTCAATTTACATTAGTGGCACATGTACTCCTCAGCTATAATCAGGGAGACTCCAAGTAAGCAAACCTTTTTTTCTCTCTTTTTCTGTCTCTCTCTCTATCCCACTATTTTTTTCATGTATGACTCCAGGCCTTTCTCCAACACAGTTCCTTATAGTAATAAGGTGAAGGTAGAGTGGGAAGGTGTACACCTTAATTCTTATGTGTGTACGCATTTTCTCTCTCTTTTTACCTATCACACTCCCAATATCACCTTCCGCACTCGTGGGCGAGACAAGGAGGGAGAAGGAGCGAGAGAGAGAAGGAGAGAGAGAGGGAAAAAAATTGTCTCCTTCCCCACGTAAGCTAATCAAACCTCCTCGTACTTATAGATATACCCGTTCCAAAAATAATAATCGATAGTAGAGGGAAAAAAACCAATTCAATTTCCTTTCGCACTCTTCTCCCCCCCTTCAACGAATAACTGAAGGAGGAATCTTTGTGGGGAGGAGAGGATATTGTTGGAGAATAATTAGATAAAAACACCTGCAAAAGTTCTCCATCTTCAATGACTCCCTTCCCTATAAATACGAAGCTTCTATAAGGATTTCCCTCTCCAGGAATTGATTCCCTGTGTATATAGAGATGTAATAGAAACAAACAGCTTTTTTTTCCGAGAGCGTGTGGTAATTGTTTTTGTTTTACGTAATTTGCAGTAATTAACGATTGGAACAATCCCCAGGAATTTCCCGAGGGATTGAGGGAAAAAGTGGAACAAATATTCATTATATATAGAAGTAGCGTCAGGTAAAGGCTGACGAGTGGGGGAAAGAGAAGTTGAAGCAATAGATGATCAATAATGATGATGATAATAATAATATTTTTTAAAAGAAATAAACCAGTGATTACATTCAATCAATAAGGGCGTTGGCCCGTTTCTTTTTATGTATTCTTTCTCTCTCTTTTTACCTTCTTCTATACTTCTGGATATAATTCTCCTTCATTGCAACCCCATTTTTTTTGCGACTTGCTCTCTGTCTCTCTGTATAAACTGTTTTGTTTTCCCCTGTAAAAAGACCGCTTTTATGAGAGGGGATTCTCCAGCTTAAATAAGAATAAAAGAGGAAGAAACCAGAGGGGAAAAAAATCATAATAATAAAATAAAAGAAGGAGTAGCACTTCTATGCCATGGTCAAGACAATTGACCCTCCTTCTCCTCCTCCTACTTTTTTTGATTCGGGTGCACACAACAGAAGGGGGTGATGATGAGCGTATATATATGTTTAAAGAGGCAGGGGAAGAAGACAACAAATGAAGGGAGGAAAAAAAGGAATTAGCGAGAAGAATGGAGGGGCTAATCACTTGGGAGGAATTGGACAAGTCATGAGGAAAGTGCTCACTCTTATACCTCCTATTGATGCTCATTGTCTTCTATCAAAGGATGTGTGAGTGAGAACGAATATCAACTCATTTGCAAAGTCACTTTTGCTCTCGAAGGCCCACTCTTCACTTTGTCTCTCTCTCTTTTTCCCTTTTCAGCTCTCTCTTTCTATCACTTCTCTCTTTCTCTTTTGGAATCGCTTTATTTCTTTTGCCTCTTTCTCTCTCTCTTGATATGAGCTTTATTTCTGTTGCTTTGGAATTTCTCTTTCTCCCTTTAACACTCCTTGGAGAACCCTAAGTCTCTTGAAATTCTACCTTTCACTCTTTTGAGAGCTCTGTGTCTCCCTTTTTCTCTATAAGACCTCTCTATCTCTCTTTGGGAGCTTTAAGTCTCTCTTTTGCTCTCTTAGACCTCCCTCTCTTTTCGAGCTTTTTGCTCCTCTCTATTTCTCTCTTTGCAAGCTCTCTCCCTGTATTTCTCTCCTTGAGAGCTCTCTCTCCACTTCTCTCTTTGAGAGCTCTCTCTCTCTATATATACATATGTCTCCCGCTTTGGGAGCTCTATCTCTCTATTTCTTCGGGATCTCTTTTTCTATTGCTCTCCTTCGGATGGCTTTCTCTATTTCTCCCCTTGATATCTCTATTTCTCTCGATTTCTCTCTCTGTGAGCTCTCGCTCCCCTTTTGGCTCTCCTTCTCCTTTCTCAGCCTACTGAGTTTCCCTAGAAAATGCATTTCTCTTTTCTACAGCCACTACATTATCGCTCCTTTTTCTGTCTCCTCTCTTTACCTATCTCTCTCCACCTTTTTTGAATATCTCTTTCCCGCTCCGCAGGTCCGTGACTACGTCTCTATACGATCCCCGTATCTCTCACTGACCCAATCCTTCATTCTCCTCCTATCACTCCCTCCACAGGGTGGTATTTAAGTGTGTAAAGTAGTCTGAACATGTACAGAAAGAGACAGGGAAAGAGAGATAGAGAGAGAGAGAAGGGGGAAGGAAAAAAAGGGAGAATATATAAAAAAAATGGTTTCATATAAATATATCTGCATCTCCGTCATAAAAGTAGTAGTAGGAGTAAAGTGGGTTTAACATTCGGCTCCATGTAAAACATGGGGATGAACATAAGTATTGCATGCATAATCAAGTGGTAGTGCTTGTTGTTGTTGTTGATGATGATGATGTAGTAGTAAAGCGTATAAGTAGGGACTGTTGGAGGAGGAGTTGTTTAAAAAAAGATTCAAGGTGGTGGCGAGCACACACAGTCAACGGCAGCATGCACATGCTGCTCCTGCCATTACCAAAACGACTACTACTACTGCCCCGGCAACTCCATGTGAGAGCCGCTAGTTATTAAAGTTGACTTAATATTACAAAAAGTTTTGATTAATTAGACATCCTTGACGACTTACATTTTTTTCTGACGCTCTCTCTCTCTCTCTCTCTCTCTCTCTCACTAGCCATTCCGTGCTTTTTAATCCTTCCTATACTACTACCTTTGTGAGATGGGGATGTTAATGGTGATGGCCTTCTCCTTGATGATTCTTCTTCCATGCATTTTCCTAAGCTTATCCAGTCACCCTTTTGATCCAAGTGTTTATATGATGTACCACAAACTTGCTCTTTATCATTCCAAAAGATTTTTTTTTTTTGGTATTTATACAGCAAAAAAAAAACCTGCTCTCTCTCCCCGACTTCATACAAGTCCTATACAGTCAATACTTAAGATTCACGAGGAAACTAATTATTTAAAAGCGTTGAAACTTTTATCTCATCGTAAAAATTTTTTTTACTACTCAAAAAATCAAAAAGAGACGAACCGAGACTGAAGAGACATTGTTTTGAAGAGTTATCGAAGAATTTTTTTTTGGGGAGAAACAACTTTGATGAAGAAAAGACAAGAGAGAGAGACACATAAGTTCTTTGATGAGAAAGGGACAGTGCCAAAAAAAAAGTTATGGGAGCCCACATTGAGCTTTTTTTGGGGGGGAGGATTCATTAATTAACTTTAAGTAAAAATTGTTGTAAAACTTTCTTATTTATGCTTTCTTTCCCCTTCATCCAATTTTTTTCCTATTTAAAAATAACCCACCAGAGATAGAGAGAAACGAGGAAGGAGAAGGAAGAAAAAGAAAAAAAGTAGGGAAAACCAAAAAAGTTTTTCCTTCCCTTTCGTGTAGCATATGTCAACTCCTTCGAAAGGGAGAAGGAGAAAAAAAACTCATCAAAGTGGGAGAGAGAGACAATATGATGATGATGATGAAGAACCAAGTTTTCTCAATTTCAAAGACAATTTTCATTAACAACTTTTAACAAGATTAAAAACCCTGGGTAGTCTTCCAGGCGAGAAGGGAGCTTTGTACATTGTGTTAGTGGGAGAGTTTCTCCCGGACAGAAGTTGTAGGGCTCAGGTACATACCAGGGGCTTCATAAAATGCATCAAACAGAGAGAGATAGAGAGAGAGACAGAGAGAGAGACAGAGAAGAACAAAGCGAGGGAGAGAGTGAAATAAAGAGTTAGATAGAGGTTTTTTTTGTACATGGAATGCTTGACAAAATCAGACAAGTTGTGGGATTTTTTTTCCGTCTCTCCAGATTCTACACTATCCCCATGCATATCCTGGTAGTTTTATACCAAAAAAAAAAAGTTCGAAGCAGCTGCCATGTAAGAGAATGTTTCTATATAATATTAAAAGATTGTGTGCATAAATAAAGTATGTATACAAGGGTAAATGTGTGGTAGATAGTTGGGAAGATCTAAGGAAGACTCTGATATAAAAGAAACTTGAGACTCACATGAAAAGGCATGCATGGTAATGAGTGAGGCGGTCTTAATTACAAACCGATGTAATTTTTTCTCATCTCTTCTTCTTCTTCTTCTTCTCCCCCAAAAAAAACTCTCATCCCCGTCTTAATACAGTTATCACGAGTTTCTGCTCATTCACAGAAGCCTCTTTTTACACTCCAGAGAGGAGGAGGAGAGGGGAAAGTGATGCAAAGATGAGAAAAATGCTTTTCCCTTCAGGCACCACCCTCTCGTCTTTATTCACTCTTCCTCTAACTTTTATTTTTTCTTACTCCCAACTTGACACTCCTACGTTGGAGCTAGTTCATAAATTTCTTCCCCATTTTTTTTTTGGGGTCTTCAATTCCACCGTTTTTTATTACTAATATTATTTCATCTGGTAAGACTCCTATTTAATATAGGACTTGACATTTAAACAAAGAATGTTGTCACAAGTACTTTCAGTGGAATACCTCCATATTTTTTTAATTCTGTGCATTTCTCCCTCATTTTCTCCCTCTCCCCAAAAATGGGACCTCCTATTTTGGGGTGTCACCTGGGAGGAATGTCACCAGGGGAAAATCACCCGAATGAAAGCCACCCCCCAAAGTACATTTCTGGGGCAGAGGGACATTCCTAATTAAGTTATGAAAATTGCAATTATTGATTAAAAGCCTGCGAAAAAACGGGAAGAGGAAGGGCATAAAAGACATAACTCATATAATCTATATGGGAGCATTTAAGGAGAAAAAACGTCGGCTGGTTGTGTAATTTTCAATGGACGTGTATATGTGAGTACTCGTATAAATTAGAAAAAAGGAGGGGGAAATACGGGAGAAAATGAGGAGCCAACCACAAGGAGGAAGACGGGCAGGCGGAGGAGGGCGAGTAGGAGGAGAAAATGTGCCGAAAACGAATTTTCAGACAAACTCCCAAGATTAATAATCCATTTTTTTTCTGTATCCACGCACACACTCACTCACACTCTCCTTCTCTCTCTCTCTCTTTCTTTCTCTTTCTCTCTCTTTCTTTCTCTTT
>JAQGBT010004809.1:0-15683 GCA_034698585.1 Disparrhopalites patrizii
TTTAATTTAGTTCTCTTTAATCTACTTCTTTCTTTAATTTAATTCACTTTAATTTACTTCGTTCTTTAATTTAATTCTCTTTAATCTACTTCTTTCTTTAATTTAACCCGTTTTTCAGTTAATTCTTTCTTTAGCTTAATTATTTCTTTAATGTATATAATTCTTTCTTTAAAATTCTTTAATTTAATCTCAATCCTAATCTGAAAATCATTTGATCCCCCATCTCTGATATTAACTGATATGTGCGCATATATAATAGCACTTAATTACATTAAATACATTAGTTACAAAGTAGTTAATTACATTCATATGAACGACAATTCCCAGATCCATTCGCTATACATGAGCTTCTCCGACCCGCGATCTCCAACCATCACCGCCAATTCCTATTTCAGCATGACCAAAAGCAAAATTTTTGCGGTAATCAACCCAGTTTTTTGTCACTCATGACACTTTTACATATGTATATAGCATGCCACTTTGCTGTAATATTGTATGTATGCATACTTTATGAAATGCAGGGAATCATGGTCATGGCATTCTTCTGGACGATGATCATTCAGTGTCAGGTGGAACAGCCATCGTCCCTCATAGAATGGGTTCCCAATGCCACGGGTCGCTGCGAAGGTTTGCCCGTGTACGAGGACGTCCGTGGCGCTTACTACTGTATGATGGGGCACAAGTAATACCCGACTTACGTACATATTTTTTTAATGTAATTTTTTAGGGTGCCTATACTAACTTTCACGATAATTACTGATACGTTTTCAATACAATTGCTGATTTTTCTTTTTCCTCAGGTACCGGCTGAAGACGAAGCAGCGATTGAAGAGAAACCGGATGGATGACATCAACAAGACCAAGTTGACGGTGGGAACGGAGCATTTCTGGTTCTTCGAGGACTGCGATCGGTCTTCTGGTGGTGATGTGAAGATTGTCCGACACAAATATGGAATGTGCAAAGTTCTGGCGGCCACTTCGTACGCTTTATTTTTTGTTTTTCTTCTGTAAGCGCATTATTATGAAAAATATTGATACGGGATCGTCCTCACAGGGAGGAGAAAGAAGAATGGTCGCAGAAGAAGCCTCGTTTCATCTGCGAGGAAATGCACGAGCAATATATTAGCAAGTGGGATCGCGCTCGAGAATCATGGTCACCTCCCAGCCAACTTGTGAAGCTCTCGCCCTATCCCTGTAATGTGGATCATAATTCACTAAAATGGTCCGAGTTCTATCGGGACTTCTACCGTCCGTGCTATTCCGAGGCTCTGAAGAAGGACGTGGTCCTTCCAGTACTTTTTAATAGGGAGGTTGATGGGACGGCTGAGCCATATGCCGTCTCCCCGGGTAGGGAATTGGATTGCGGCATCAATCCCTTCCCTCGCTCCTTGGCCAAGAATCTTCTTACTTGTCATGGGGACTCAGTCAAATTGGACGAGTGCGGGAATCCCAACTATCCCACCTTTACCATTGAGGTCACGAGGACTAACTTTCACCGGAGACCCCATGCCAGGGAGTATACTTTCCCCGTCCCGGACTTTCCGCACAAGTATTTGGAGTTGGGCTTGTCCCCCTCCATTGTCATCAAGTGCTGGGAGACCTTTACTTCCGTTGGTAAGACTGTTTTAATGTCTAATCATAAATATGTAAAAGGGAGATATTTGTAGATAATATTTTGGTACGATTTAAGTAAGCATTATGTAAAATTTAGGCCAAAAAAATTTAGGTCAAAATTACGTAAAATTTAGGTCAAAATGGAGTATTTAGGTCAATATTACATAAAATTTAGTTAAATAGGCATTTAGGTAAAATTTAGGTATTAGCAGGTATTTAAGTTAAATTTAGGTAAACATTTAATTAGGTAAAATCTAGGAGGTAAACATTTATTTAGGTAAACTGTGTTTTATTTAACTTAAAAATCTAGATCAAAATATAGGTAAAAAAATCCAGGTCAAAATATAGGGAAAATTTAGGTATAATTTAGGCCAAAATGCAGCTGAAATTTAGGTCAAAATATAGGTAAAATTTAGGTAAAAATACAGCTAAGATTTAGGTAAAAAATATAGCTCAGATTAGGTAAAAATATAGGTAAAACTTAGGTAATATTTAGATAAAATTCAGGTAAAATTTAGGCTAAATTTAGTTAAAATTTTGGTAAAATTTTGGTAAAATTTTGGTAAAATTTTTGTAAAATTTTTGTAAAATTTTGGTAAAATTTTGGTAAAATTTTGGTAAAATTTTGGTAAAATTTTGGTAAAATTTTGGTAAAATTTTGGTGACATTTAGGTAAAATTCAGGTGGAGAGACTGAGACTAATGCGTTAACGTAATATATGGACGTCACTCTAGCGTTTAAGCGCTATTGCAAAATATTAAGCGGGATTTTAGCGCCAATCGCTAATATGTTATTTTAGCAATTTGACATAATTCTAGTGTTTAAACGTTATATTGTCACATCTACATGGATATTCTAGCTTAGATTCGCGTATTGTAGTATCTATTGTAATACAGCCATGTCGATCCCATAAGGTCAGCCATCTTAAACGCATAAATGAGGGTGGTAGGACAAAATTGACCACAATTTTACGGCAAGAGAAGCCACATGCATCCATAAAAGGGCGGGGAAGGCGTTAATTAAAAACGGACGTTGATATACATTTTTGACGTATATAATTGCGCCAATAACGTTTAAATGTAGGTATTAGTTGCAAATCTTCACCCACAATCAGGTACATTCACTTTGATGTAGGTATTAAATATGGATGATTTCTGATCACAGTCCCTGAGAGGCTCCTTGAAATAACCTTAAATAGCGATTGCGTTACCGTGTTGTTGAAGAGTATTATGTGCATTGTTTGCTTTAGAGCGCTATTCATGCATCTGGGCGTGTTATTTTTGGACCGAAAAACGGAGCGTACAGTTGTGTTATGTGTTATCTTGCGTATTATTCTTGAATTGAAACGTATAATTGTGTTATTCAACGGCGGTATTCTTGCATTAAATCGTTATTTTACTTTATTCTACCTAAAAGAACGGTGCACCAACCCAAATACCCGGAAATATTGCCCAGCGGCCCGGTACGAAGGTGCCATGGAGGGAGAGGCATACCTTTACGGCAGTAGCTGCTACGATTTCCTCAATACAAAAGTGTTCACTCCACCCAACAGATTCTTATTTTGCCGACATCTTCGGCCCCCAAAAGAGTAATTTTTTTCCAGAAATAATTCACGCCATGTACAGTGGAGTCTCTATATAACAGCTCTGAAGGGAAAAAATATTGTTACTAGGAAATGTTGTTATATAGAACATTAAATATGCACCTTACATGTACGAAGGGATGGAAAAATAATGTTGTTACAGAGAAATGTTGTTATAAAGAGACTTGTTATAGAGAGACCCCACTGTATACGGAAGTCTATATTTTATATTCCTTGGAATGGAATTGTGATCAAGATCATGTCCTGCCAGGGCCACAGACTCCTGCCTCTGGTTGGCGGAGGAGGATCTGAAGGAGGGCATCCTCCCATACTACAACCCGGACATCCTCCTGGAGGAGGAGGAGCAGGGCAAGAAGGAAATGAACCGGGAGGATGACGAAGGGCCAGGAGAAGAGGAGGAACCCGAAGATTCGACGGAGCCGACCAGGGAAAAAAGGGCGATTGTTTTGCGAAGACAGAAACGAATCGGTCCAAAGGACCCGAATGCCCCCACGGCCAGAGCGCCTTCCGGGGGATTACCGCCGACGACGACGACAACAACGACGACTCCTCGTCCTGGACCCGACCACGCACAACATAAGAGGAATGTCATCCATCACGCCTTTGAGTCCAGCTTGAAGGTACAGAGGAAGTACATTTTTGAGGACTTTGTCCCCTGTCAAGATGAGGATGAGGTCGTGGCATGGATCCCAATCCCCAAATTATCCTTCCTTCCCGTGGCTGGTTTTAACCGGGAAACTGTGGACAAAATCAATTTGATTGTGAAGGAGAAATTCCTGAAGAATATTACTAACAACACGGAGTGTTGGGGAAGTCCCTACCGGGTCCTTGCCACCTTTTTTGGTAGCAAAGTCCTGGAGCCATATGAGGTCAAGGCGAGCATGGTAGAGAGTATCACGGATTTTTATGACCGACGCTTCTTGGACGAGTGCCTCAATGCGTGGTGGGAAGGGATTGAGCCAGATGATTTCATTCCCGATTTTACCCTGATTGACCCCGAGCCGGGGTCCTTGTTGAAGAAATTTAAGAATCACGTCTGCTGGCAGGCTGGAGATGGTATGGGTTATCATGGTCTTTTCCATGAAAAAATGGAATTCTTTTTTTTGCATTGATTTAAATGCACATTTTGTTTAAATCATCCGAATGGACATTTTTTTTAAATCGTCCGATTGGAGATTTTTTTAAATCATCCGATTGGTCATTCTTTTAAATCATCCGATTAGACATTTTTTTTAAATCAACCGATTGGACATTTTTTTAAATCATCCGATTAGACATTTTTTTAAATCATCCGATTGGACATTTTTTTAAATCATCCGAGTAGTCATTTTTTTCAATTGATCCGAATAGGCATTCTTTTTGAATTGATCCGAATGGGTATTTTTTTTTGAATTGATCCGAATGGGCATTTTTTTGACTTGATCCAAATGGAAATGTTTTTTCGATTGATCCCAATGAATATAATTTTATCCAGGGTCCAAATGGAATCTTTTTTTTTTATCCAGGATCTAAATAAAGAGTTTAATTTGTCGAAATTCTAGCACTGTTTAATTTTTAATTATTATTTTTGGATCTTTTCCGTAATAGTGCTTCATGATTACCTGGATGAAATCTGCCCAGAAGATGGCGGTGGCTTCTGTTTTCCCACGGGGCAGATTCTCCTCCATCAGCCGCCCCAGCAGCAAGGTGGGAAGAAGACGGGTCATCACCGAAGTTTTGAAGAGGTCATAGCGGAGGGCTAAGCATTTATTGACATGATTCTTGTGTTATTGAATTATTGAATGACCTCAATAAGCCCTTCCAATTCTAAATAGTGGCTCGTTGTTGGTTTTATTTTTAGTGTAATTAATTATTAAAAATGATTTTTGTATTGCAATATACAATATGGACTTGCGCTTTTACAAAACGTCCGAAAGTGTGCGTTTTCGGCTTTAGTTGATGGATATATGCCTTTACTTTTATATGTATAGAAGACTTATTTATTTTTACGGATATTTGTGTATAAATAATTGTGTATAAAATTGTGTATTGAAATTGTGCCGCAAATCCTCATAATGAATTTACACGGAATCTGTATTTATATGGACGTAATATTTTCCATTTAAGTGCAAACTCCAGTGCTTATCATGCTCTCACTACAATAAGTGTGCTTGTTAAATAAGTATTATTATATGTATGACTAAACATGTAAATATAATAAATTATGGCTAGAATTAAAACGTTTTGTGTAGTAACTATTCATGTATACGCATGGAAAAAATTAACTGTGTTACCCACTAATTTTATGTTTTGCTTTCATCGCAGCAAAGTACCACAGAAACCTTTCTGCACAATTAAATTACCTTAATTTTTTTTAACATGCGATAGCAGGTGAATGCGTGAGACTGACGAGTGTGAGCAAGTCGGTTCGATAATTCTCATGCCGACACTTCC
This sequence comes from Disparrhopalites patrizii, assembly GCA_034698585.1. Classification (NCBI taxonomy): domain Eukaryota; kingdom Metazoa; phylum Arthropoda; class Collembola; order Symphypleona; family Sminthuridae; genus Disparrhopalites; species Disparrhopalites patrizii. The sequence goes on from JAQGBT010004809.1 coordinate 5,651, forward strand.
GAAGATGGAACAATGTGATGGCCTGACAAAACAATGTCTGACTCTGACAAAAGGCTTGACATACCCTTCAACATGTAAAAACGTCTGACTGCGCAATGTAACACATAAAATTAAATTGAATTTCCAACCAAAATAGATTTCCTTGTACAACTATTATGATCTCGTTGAAGCATTTCTGCAAACATCAAGTCAGTAAAGGTTTTGTAAAGCATTCCATTGAGGAAAAGTGGCCCGGAAAGATACTTTCAATGCTGGAAGGAAATTATTCTGCAATGATTTCTTTAGATTTGTGGCTCCAAATAGTGTTAATCTGCGTCTTTGCGTATTTTGTCCGTAGAAAAAGCACCGAATCACGCTGTTCTCGGTTCCCAAAAGGTAATATAGGTTTTGCAGATTGGTCACTATACATTTTATATGCGTGGAAAATGGAGATATTAAATTGCACAGTTCGTATGTATTTATATCTTCTATTATAATTATAAATGGGTCAATCATGGCAGAAATAGGGATGTTGACGTGGGCCAAGTTCATCTGGAATTACTTGTCCAGCGGCGAGGGCTTCACAAAGACACTTGTGGAGATAAGGACAAAGTACGGCGGGATTTGCTCTTTACGGATGGGTGAGTTCAGGTGAGAGCTAAAATAAATTATTAAATAATTTATAATACAAACGATAAATTAATACATAATTAGTTAATTAAATCGTATGATAAATAAATAAATAAATAAATAATAATTAATTAATTAATCAATTAATTAAATCCTGATAAATAAATAAATAAAGAATTAATCAAATAATTAAGTCATGATAAATAAATAAATAAAGAATTAATCAATTAATTAAATCATGATAAATAAATAAATAAAGAATTAATCAATTAATTAAATCATGATAAATAAATAAATAAAGAATTAATCAATTAATTAAATCATGATAAATAAATAAATAATTAATCAATTAATTAAATCATAATAAATAAATAAATAAATAATCAATTAATTAAATCATGATAAATAAATAAATAATTAATCAATTAATTAAATCATGATAAATAAATAAATAATTAATCAATTAATTAAATCATGATAAATGAATAAATAATTAATTAATTAAATCATGATAAATAAATAAATAATTAATTAATTAAATCATATTATAAATTAGAGCAATCTGCACCAGATTTTATGGTGATTGATATGCATTTATAGAGTTGTGTGGCTAAACGATTACCAATTGATTCGTGAAGCTTGGGCACGTTCCGAATTCTCGGGGAGGCCACTTATGCCAATGATACAAGAAAGAACTCACGGGTTTCGTGGAGGTAAATTAAGTATCCAGCAAATTTTATTCATGTTCCTTTATACGCAAAATATTAGGCAAAAATATACTCAGGATGATTTTTTCTGGCAAATTTTTGTGTTCTTTGTGTGTCCTATAATATAAGCATTAATCTGAACGGATCGCATATATGCAGGTTTAATCTTCAATGACGGGAAAGCTTTACATGGACAACAAGCCCTCGCTAAAAAATATCTCCGAGAATTCAGTGCCAATTCCAGGGAAGAGACGATCCTCAAAGAGGCTTTGGAGTTAGTGGAAGGTCTGCATAAAGCTGGTTCAAAGCCTTTGAGCACAAAATCTAGATTCAACATCTCCGCCCTAAATGTCCTTTGGACTGTGGTCCTGGGCACGAGGATTTCCCATGATGACCCAGAATTCTTGAGACTCGTAAAAATGTTGGACAGGTGGAACATTAAAATATTTATTTCAAGACAAACAAATCCAATGAAGGTACCATAAAATCCCGGATGCTGCCAGAATTTATACTTATTGAATATCCATTTCCTGATAGCCACATGGAATTGAAAAATGGGACCAAAATCGCAATCTTCATGCCCGCATTGACCAAGATTGTCCCTTCGCTCTTGGGCTGGACAAAATACCTGCGGGAAGCACAGGAAATTTTCGCATTTTGGACGAATGTAGCACGGCGGAGGATTTTGGAGTTTTTGCCAGGGGAGCCAGCAAATTTTGTGGATGCCTACATTCAAAATTTAGTCCAAGATGTCCAGGAATTGGACAATGAGAATGCAGGTAATTTTTTTGTTCGGGGCTAATCTATGTACTAATATATTTGCATAAATTCAATTATACACTTTGCAAATACTCACATTTATTGCGAATTCAGAAAAATGTCTTGGCGCAATTTTGCAAGATTTGTTCATTGCCGGCACGGAGACAACTGCTGCTACGATGAGCTGGCTTTTTTTATACCTTGCCAAGCACCAGTCCGTCCAGGACAAGCTACGAAAGAACATTTGTGGATTACTGGGCGTGGGGAAGAATAAAAGACTACCAAAAATTTCAGATAGAAATCAGTGAGAATTTTCTCGCAATTTTACATAATAAATATTGATAAATTACATAATATAAAATATTGATAAATAAATATAAATAGTCAAGAGTCAAGATGATTGTTATACATATATTTTCTGCGTTTTTTATTTATTTGTTGCCTAAATTAAATCATTTTCTACAAATCCGAATATAGACTCCCTTACGCCGAGGCTGTCCTGCTGGAAACAATGCGCTTGGGTACAATCGCTCCAATGGGAATGCTTCATCGTACTCTTGCCAACGTGGATTTCCAGGGCGTTTTCATTCCGAAAAACACGATCGTCATCGCCAATTTAGGCGGCGTTCACCACCAAGACAATTCCTGGGAGGATCCAGGAGAATTCCGACCAGAGCGTTTCCTCAAGGATTTAGTGGACGACAGTGGCGTTACCCGAAAAGGGATTCACATCCCAAAAAGTTTCTTGGCCTTCGGCCACGGGAAAAGGAAATGCTTGGGGGAAAGTCTGGCCAGGGACGAACTTTTCCTCTTTCTTTGCGTTATTCTCCAGGAATTCCAGGTTCGCCCCGCCGATTCTTCGGCGTCTGTCGTCCCTCACATTGGGATCTCCGCGACTCCTCGGGAACATCTCCTGATTTTTGAGTCACTCCTTCCATCCTCAGAATAATTTTTCTTTCTGTTTATTTCCTGTATAAGATTCCTTTGTAAGATACAAGATACTGATGGGACAGGAAAAACAAACGTTTGATAAAAATCCTGAAAATCCATAAATGTTTCCCAGTCATGAATTGTTCGTATGCTGAATTTCTTGGCCAACATGTACAGAATGAGAGTAAAAGGAATATACATTAAATATATTCATTGGCTTCTATTTTATTGGCGACATCGAGTTACAAAAATTATAATTTCTTTTGGGTTTAAAAATACATTTTTCCTCGCATTAAAACGGGTAAATGTACAATGAAGATCAATTTAAGGGGAATGTCCCGTCATGGGAAGGTTATTGGGTTGGGTGCGACCGATTTCCCTCGCTCGTTTGGCCATATTCTTGAGGGCGGGGATGTAGAAGGACCCAATAGAAGTTCCGTTCACGCGACCGTTCACAATGATGGTCCCTTGGTTCTTGGGCCCGGTCAAGGGTCTTCGCACCTGGCGGCCGAAGCCGTCGATGATCTCCTGGAGCCCAACCTCCGCGAATCCGATGTAGTCATCGGCGTCAACGTCCGAGTCCATGACGTCCAATTTCACTCTCTATTATACACGAAATTTCAATTATTAGTATAACATGGAATTATTTTCTACAAAGATCTGAATTTCCCTTTTATCAACAACGACAAATTTCTCTTTTATCAAAAATGAAAAACAATTCTTCTACCAAAAATTACAAATACCTCTTCTATCAAAAAGTTCAAATTTCTCTTCTACCAAAAAGGACAAATTTATCTTCTATCAAAATGACAAATTTTTCTACTAACAAAAATGGCAAATTAATCTTCTATCAATATTACAAAATATGCTGTAAAAATTACAAATTTAACTTTAATCAAATGGACAAATTAAACATCTATCAAATGGACAAATTTAACTTCTATCAAATGAACAAATTTATCTTCTATCAAAATGACAAATTTTCTACTAACAAAAATGGCAAATTAATCTTCTATCAAATTTACAAATTTGCCTTCTGTAAAAATAACAAATTTATCTTCTATCAAAATAATAAACTTATATTCTATCAAAATGACAAATTTATCTTCCACCAAAAATGACAAATTCCTCTTCGTTCAAAAATATTAAATTTCTCATCTATCCAAAATAGCCAATTTTTGTACTTCATGTAAAAAAAGTTTTCAAAAACATGCTAAGCCCAACTTACAGCAGAGGTCGGCTCCTCCACTTCAAAGGAATACACATCGGGCCAATCGGGATTGTTGTTATTGCTCAAGATGCGAGTTTGTCCATGTTGAACATAAGCGTCTCTGGCGGAAGGAGAGTAATACACAACGACATACGCATCCGGAGGGTACACGGGAGGGGAGCAGCAGATGTCCTCATCAGGAAGGTCTCTGTAAAGAGAAAACATGGGAAATACACGATTAATTACAAATTTATTATTATCCATCAGACCAGTGGATGGATCCTCCGGAAAATAGCCACATATGGATACAAATTGAAACTGTGAAACTGTAATTAATACTTTTTAATAAGTAAAATAAATTGAGCGTACCGTGCCGACAGGAGAAACTCCACGTGGGTGAGACCGAAGGTGCTCACAACGAAGAAGGAAGCCACTAAGGCAATGCTGAGAATTCGGGCCATCTTGGAATTGGATGTTTTTATTTGTTGGTGTGCTTTATAAGGCAAAATTCAGATTTTCTGTGAGATCTAATGCTTTCACACTGCCAGCTAGTCTTCAAGTGATGCTCATCTCACCCGGCTCCCATCTATTTATTCAGGCGAGCCCAAGTGATTGGAATGAATCATGGTGCAAGGACATCCATTCCAATTTTGTGATTAGCTCATATGTACAGGCAGTGTATTAATACGATCACATGCTATTAATTATACTGACGAGTAGATAAAAATTTAACTGGAGTCGTTCCAGAAAATGTCTCCCCATCACAATGATGCGGAGTTGAGTAATTTTTATGTAAGCTGGAAAAATAAACTACTTAAAAGCTGACACACCTGGGAAGGCTCTTGATGAATCATCAGATTGATACATTAATGATGCTCATTAAAAATTATTATTATCCGTTCATGCACACACACTTAGAAACATTTTTCGATACGGCCTTTCTGATTCTGATACAGGTATAAGAGGATCTCAGCTTGTAATTTATTTGTATATATTTTATAGCTATCGATTATTAATGATTCACTTCGGAGCTGATTGAAGCTGCATCTGCTTATCAGCTGTTTTTGTGTTTTTACGAATTCGATTGTCCTTTCATTGAAGTGTCCCTTTCAGGTGTAATGCTAGTCTCGTCATCGTCCTCTGCACTTTCAAAGCTCCAATGCATTGCTGTGGTCAGGCTAGGAAAGCATGTCATGTACTCAAGTGTCTTCTTCTAATGAAAAATGGACCTAAACAAGGTGACGTATTTATTTGGAATTGCAAGCACGGACCTGTGAGGAAAGAATGTAACGTCAATGTCCAATCAATACTTTCCATATGACAATATATTTTCAACGAATTATATAAAATCAGACGCGTCACTTTTAAATTTCTGGAAAAACACCACGGAGTAAAGGTCGAATATAACGACTCAAAGGTTGTTATACAGATTCTGTATGCCAAAAACTTGCAATGTATGTACCACCCCTGAGGCTGGTAATTCAAAAAACAGTAATTCTGATTTCGATTAAAATTCTTTTTAAACTTTTTTTCGAATACCGATTTCGATTCCGGTTAATCTGTTTTTAATTTAAAAAATTCCAATTCGATTAATCTGTTTTTAATTTAAAAAATTCCAATTCGATTAATCTGTATTTTATTTTAAAATTCCTAAATACCAATTGCGATTCCAATTACCGGCCAGCAGATTTAGGTAAATCCAGCGACTTCATTTATATGAAGGAATAAGGCACTTTTAATGCTGTTTTCCGCTGACGACGAACTAAAATAATAATTTGCTGCTGTGCATACTCAAGACGCCACAAATTTATTAGATACATATACAAAAGCATCCATATAAAAGTTGCTTGACAATAGTTCAAGTCCATTTTTTGAAGATTTTATTTGTGGTGACAGCGAGACTTATTGTTGGTGACATGAAAAGTACGAACCTCGGAAATTCGCACTTCAGACTTACTCAGGTTTTGCTTACAAAAGGTCTCACTTTTGACTTGTCAAAACCATACAGTTCAACAATATAGAAAGTGTGAAAAAAATATAACACAAGTGTATATGGTTGAAATGGGGTACGTTTGGAACATTAGTGCCTTGTTTTTGATATCAGGCTACTTTTTAATAAGTAAAAATTATTACACACATTACTTATTTTAGTGGTTTCGGAGGGATTGACCATATATCTAACGGCATAAGATAACGTTGTGAGCTATTGGCAGATAATCGGAATCGGAATTGTTATTATAATAATTCTCAATCGATTCTAATGCTCTGAGAAAAATTCAAATACCGATTTCGATACTTCGAATACACTTTTAAAAATTCTAATTCCGATTCCAATTATCAAAATATTTCGATGAATTCCGATTAAAAATTCCGATTTCGATTCCGATTACCAGCCCTGATGTATATACATGTACATACATACAAGCACAGTGAAGTCTCTCTATAACAAAAGCCTCTTTATAGCAACATTTCTCGGTAACAACATTATTTATCCAGCCCCTTGTACATGCACGGTACATATTCAATGTTCTATATAATAACCTTTCCCAGTAACAACATATTTTGCCCTTCCCTTCAGAGTTGTTATATATAGAGCATCCACTGTAGTATGCCCGCTAATTTACTACTTTAAAAACCTGTAACAGTTTTGTAACCACAACTTACATAGCATGAACTAACATTAACATTGCGAAAATTGACATGTCCAGAAGTATAAGAAAATTTACAATAATATATATGAATATACACCAGAAAATTATGTATGAGCTTGTGCAAAATTTTTAATAGGATGAACATACGTATATAGACAAACCTATGTCGTTTTCATTCTGAAGTTTTTGATCCTAAAGGAAGAATAAAAAATGCAGATTTTGTAAAATTGAGGTGTTTGATATTTGTTTGAAAAAACGCGATACTACTTGGCTGATTTTGGCTGGATTAGGATGACATTTTTTACATGGATTCTCAATACAATTCTATACCTAATATTTACTTATATTATTCAGTATATGACCGCTTCATAATTATAGGGATTTATAATGATTTTTGCCAACCTGTACGTACAAAATAGTTTCCAGTGGTTTGGACAATGCAAAAATTTCGTCGTGCATTTTACGGGTGCATGTATAAATAAAATTTATAATAGAATGCCATATAATAGAACGTATAGGTAATATCGGAAATATTGTACGTAGTGTCAGTATATACAAATGTACGCAGATACAATGCAATGCAAAGTTTGAACCCACGAAAAATTTGAGAAGGCATAAGGTATATCCTTAACATTTATTAGTATGCAAATGTGGATATAAATTTGCGGTACCTTTGATCCATGCAATTACAATAATATGCACAGCGGCATAGGCTCAGAAAACGTCCATACAAAAATTGTGTTTATAAAATAACATGCTAAGTCGGCAAGAACACAAAATCGCACAAAGGCTCCCCATTACGGTACAAACAATCCACGTAGCCAGCGCCATCACCGCTACTTCTCCCAGCGTCCTTCTTCAACAGCTCCTGATATTTATCCGGAGTAACGGGATCCACACGGTAGCAGCTAAAAAATCCACATTCGTGGGGCCAGGAAATCATCCGCTTATCATCATAGTCCACGTCCAACCCCCGGCCCACCATTCCGTCTTCCGCATTGGTACAATCGCCATCTTCGTCGCACTCTAATTGCAACTCCGGCATGGGCAACACTAAGCCAATGCCCTTTTGGGCGTCTGCCGCCACGATGTCACCGCCAGCACCCGCGCCGTCATCACTTCCAGATCCACCGCCACTTCCGGGGATGTTGATGGAAATGGCGTCGTTATCTCCTGCCCCGGGCACAGAGAAATCCAGCAAGGGTTTTCCCGCAGTGAAGCCGGTGCCAGAATTATCGGGAGTTCCCGAGCCACCGCCAATTGAAGCATCTCCGCCGCCAATTGAAGCATCTCCGCCGCCAATTGAAGCATCTCCGCCGCCAATTGAAGCATCTCCGCCGCCAATTGATGCGCTGCCTCCTTGATCGGGATCATCTGGAAAGTCCAGTTCAATAGTGGCTCCATTTCCTAACCCACCAGCCGAGGCTCCGTCTCCTGGACTGGTTTTATCAGGAATATCAAAATTCATGTCATCATCGGTTGAGCCAGCGGACGGATTCCCCACGTCTAATTTTCATTTTAAATAGAAATCGTCCGTTTATTAGTGAATGAGACTAGGGATGGCAACGATCCGGTTTGATCCAAAATTTTAGTTCGATTCGTTTCAAAACCCAAATCGGGGCAAAAGAAATTCGATCCGATTGTTGATGCAAATGATTCGATTCGATTCAAGCACATGGATTGAATCGAATCATGATTCAAACGATCCAAAAAATATATTATTGCGACACATTTGTTTTCATTTTTTGCAAATTTTAAGCACATAATTAAGTCAAATGGTTTGCCAATTCAAATAAATGCATGTAACCGTGATATAATATTTACTGTTGATTTAAATTGGCTATTATATTTCGATGGTTATTGATCTGCTTCGGAAACATATCCAAAAAATTTGTACTAAATAATGGACAGAATGAATCGAATTTCAGTTAAATTTTATGCTTCGATTTACGTCATGAATCGAATTAGTCGACTCTCGCTCTATAACGGTGTAGCAAAAAGCACCTACATTTAACCGTTATATAGAATAACCGGTATAAGGAATGATACCAAATCCTTATAGAGAAAAATGTTGAATGACGGGGAATTCAAAATTAACGAAAAACCTGTATAGGGAGAGAAATATGTGAAATTCGTGGCCTAATGCCGTTACAGAGGAGAAGGCAAAACGGAGGGGGCTTAAACATTAAAGAAAACCAGTTATAAAGAGAGAATTATGCGAAGGCGTGACCTAAAACCGTTATAGGGGGAGAGGCTGATTGGTGGGGGATTCAAAACTTCCCCGTTATAGAGAAAAAACTGTAATAGAGAAGACCGTTATAGAGAATGCATTTTGCCAAGCAAATTTCTCGGGTAGGTTTGTGAACACCGTTTGTAGTGCGAAAGCCGTTATATGGGGGTCCGGTATAGAGAGATTCGACTGTACATGATTTGATTCACGCTGTCGAATCGAATCAAGTTTTCAAGTATTTGAATTGAATGGAAAAATCCGATTCAAAATCGAATCGTTGCCACCTATAAATGATACGATTACAAAATTTCGGCGTATGCAAAAAATGAAGGGTTTACCGGAAGCTCCGCCTGCTTGATTGCCGCCTCCAATCTGATTGCTTGGTTCATCATTATTTGGGAAGTCCAGAACTGATCTGGACTTTTTTTGGGCGTTTTCTTCCGAACTTGCCGTCCCGGAACGTTTTCGTCTCCTCCCTTTGTGCCGGCTATGGGGAATGAGATTACAGTGAACCATTTCGGCGAACCAATTGCATTGCACTAGGTTCTCCGTCGGCACTGGTCTGTTGAGCACGGGTCGGCCTACGAGAAGGTCCATTCCTAGGGCAGGATCCACGATTTGGCATAGTGGATTATCCTTTCCCCCTTCCGAGCACAGGGATGGAGACTTATCAAGGCTTTGACCCTCGCTGTCCCTTTTTTTTCTCGTCTGGTAGGAACAGAGCAAAAGAATTGTAAGTGACATTTAATTTTGGAACATTGTTTGTTCCTTTATATATTTTTAAGCTTATTACTTCTTCTTACTATTTATTATTATTATTATTATTATTAATATTATTTCTTCTTCTTACTATTTATTATTATTATTATTATTATTATTATTAATATTATTTCTTCTTCTTACTATTTATTATTATTATTATTAATATTATTTCTTC
>JAQGBT010004810.1:0-15676 GCA_034698585.1 Disparrhopalites patrizii
AGGGGAGAGAGGGGATTATTCCATGTAGGACTTGCTTGGGTGAGTGCGAACGGTGCGAGGAAATGAAGTGACTGTCTGCTTCAACCTTCAACTGTGAAAGTGCAGGGAGCTCTAGAGTTTTTCTTTTCTCGCGTGGAGCTATCTGCTTTCCGTTCATAGTTGCCGATTGAGGACATTAGCTACATCTTACATCAATGTGCTTCCTTTCTTCAATTAACTTATCAAGCATACAAAGCTTTCATGGCGCACATTTGTCCACACACCTCTTGTTAAGCATTCATTCTCGGCTTAAGATAAAATAAAAGCTGCAGCCCGTGTAGGTAGTGAAGGGTTGATATTGAACCAATTGGTACACTAGAATTTGCTCATACGATTTAAGGTGGGGAATTAAAGACGGGGAAAAAGTTGGAGGAACGTTTGTTCCTCATTCGATGTAAACGTTTGTTCCTCATTACGCGTAAAGGTGAAGCCCATACACTCCACACTCCGCACTTCTGCTGCGACATATCTGGAGGCCTGGAGGAGACCTTGGGTCCTACTTTTCTTGTCCATACAATCATGAAATAATTAAATAATAAGGACTCGGAAGTGTCTGAAAGTGGCTGACTTTTCCCCTTCGAGAGAGAGAGGCTTGTCAGCGTGTGTACGTCGGTGTCTACTGTCTACCTTCACTGTATGCATTTCCTGATTGCAGCTCACCCTAAAGCTATTCATCTATTATCACGTCTGCATTTCCTTACGCTGCAAAGCTCCAGCTGAAGAAGCCGAGAGGCGGAAGGAAAAGAATTGTGTTTGTCTCTCAGCAATCTTTCCTGTTTCTTTCCATCGTGCGAAAGTGGAAAGTTGAGAGACAGCGAGGGAAAGTGTCCCTTTCGTACACACTCGCCTCTTTACTTTACACGGATGAATATTCCCTTCCACTTGCCTTCCTCACGATCTCATCCTCTCCTGAATCGATTTTTCTCCGCCACCACCGACACCAATAATACCTTGCACCTCACCTGGAAAAAACGTACCCTTCCCTCCTATTTTTACGATTCAGTCTTCGTACCCATCCTTAGCATATATGGCTCGGTTGCAAAAAGCAAAATAAAATCATGTGCCCACGGAGAAAGCAGGAGAAAGGGAAGGAGATTAAACTCCTTCAAGTCCTGCTTCACTCTCCACAAACACAAGGCTGCATACGGAATTGGACACAAGGAAACACGGAATTCATAACTGGGTGCATATCTTGGGAGATTTTATGCGCTTACAAGTGTTTCCTCCCGCACACAGAAAGCGCTTACACGTGGGAAGGATCAACGATCAATTGTCACTCTTCCGGCACGGAGGATTTGAGGCTGGCGCAAAAGAGATTCAATGAGGTGACGACGCATAATTCACCAAATTCGTTCTACTAGTGCTGGTAAAGTAAAATGGCACGAAGACTTTCCCCGAAAAGATGGCAAACAAAATAAATGGCAGAGAGAGAGAGAAAGAAAGAAGGAAAAGAGCTCCCATTTTCTTCAGGTTTCTCATTGTTTCCCAATTGATTAACTCCGTCAGCCCTTGAAGATGAAAGGATGAAGAAAAAGCTACTTGAACTTTGAAACTTCCCACAGGATTTATGTGGGACTCTGCACTTGCCCACTTGATAGGAACACCTTGACGGAGAAGTCTTTCTCTTCATGCTTTCTCCGCCTGCATACTCACGCTTTCTCTACTCTCGAAATGATGAGGGGGAAAACGTTTACGTGAACCCGTGCAGCTAGGATTTTATAGCATTCTTGTTGTTCTCCTCCCAGCCTTTCCATCTCTCTGCACTTTTTATGGCTGTACTGTCCAGGCCTTTGACCCTAACTTCCTACTAGTCATATACGCTCTTAGCATTTCCTGTGTCTGCTGCTCGTCCCACGATATGGCAGGGAGGGAGCGGTGACATTGAGGTAGGCTATAGGGTATAGTGCAAAGTGTAGTTGCTACCTCCTACAATATGCACACTACACTGTCCATAGCCATTGCTTGGAGGAAGACAAGCGGGAATTCCTCTCTACGGTCGCTGTCCTGTCTGGAGAAAGTGCATGCATGGAATAACATAGGAAGAGCATGTGACTTGCACATGAGAAGGCCAACGGAGAACTGGCACTTATGAATTGCGCTAGGTTGTAGAGGCGGTAGACGCTTAGAACTCCAACTCCAAATCACATTCATGGGAATAGAGAGCAGTTGACTTTCAAGGCATCCTCAATCCCTCTTCCCTCCAATCCCACCCAATTCTCAACACTGACTCAGCCCTTTGCTCGGGCAATGATTTTATCCCGCATCAAAGATTCCCATGTAAGCAGGATGTGAAGGAACGGAGAAAAGCTACTGGACAGAGATCACGTTGGAGGGGAGCGCTAGTTTATAGAGAAGCAATCACTAGTTGGAGACAAGCTTTAGACTGTCGAGGGAAAGGAATGTCATGGAAATGGATGGGGCAGGATGGGGAAGATGGGAAAGAGGAGTTTTCCTCCACACCCCACCTACTTTCTTCACCTACTTCCCTTCCATCCCCTTCCTATAGGTCCTCTTTTTCTCCCTTCATCTCTTCCCTCGGCATTCAACTCCTCTCATCATCAGAATGAGCAGTTACACTGGACCATTCCCCTTCCCTCCCCTCATCTCTTCCTCCGCTCCTCATCCATTCTTCTCTCTTCCGTCCCTCTGCGAGAAACAAATCTCTAAATGGCTCCCTTCCTCCCTTCCTCCCTTCCTCCCTGTGTGTGTGTGTGTGTAAGCTTTATTAACGTGTCAACAGAAATCAATACATCAAAAGATATGGTAAAGGTTTTCATTCAAGACACTAACGTTTAACGCTTTGTAACAATGAGTAGAGAAGGAACAAGCCAAATTGAAAGCCGGGTCATCGTCAACGGGCACACGTCATTACATAAATACATCATCTCGTGCCCTTAGTATACTATGTACAAAACCTTTTTCAAATCCCTTCCTCCCTTCCTCTAGTTCATCTAGTTCCTCATCTTCATCTAGTTCCTCACTATCTAGTCTACACGTATGTATTTATCTGCTTCTCTTCAACCCTCAATAGCTTTGTCTTCCTCCTTCATTAGCCAGAACCTTCTTCCTTTCAGAGAGATGCCCGAGTCTTTTCCTCTTACAGTTCCCTTCCAAAGCTCCTTGTCCCCAAGCGAGCTCATTCAATGTAGCAAGTTGAAGGAATAACCATCGGATATTTCCATCGGAAGGTGCAAGTTTTATTTTTATCGCAGGAGAAATGCTAAGCTCAAGAACGGAGAAATGTTTTCCAATACTTCCCCGCCTTTTGTCAAGTCACTACTGTTTTCTCTTACAATGAGTTGTGTGTTCTATCTGCTTTTTCTGCTCTCACGGAGCATAGTAAGGAACATAGCATAGGAGAACTCCAAAGAACGGCACCATACTACGCATAGGTAATATGCATATATGTACATATCTGTATATGCACAACCTCAAGGAATTGTGTGGCAGAAAACAATCTTTTCTATCCTCTCGCCCGTCTTGTGGTAAAGTCAACTTCAACCAGTAATTGTTTGGCTCCCGTTATATCTTTCCACTGGCTTCAAAGCTGTCATAGTCTCCAATTCTGTGGTGGAATTGGCATCCCCTCCCCTATTAGTTCCTACAGCCTGAAGTAAGCAGAGACGAGAGTAGGGAAGGCTGGAAGGACCAACGAATCCCTCAAAGCACAGTTTCCACATTTTCCCTTTCCACAGTACTACATTTACTTTTGGTTGGTGTAAAGCCTGGCTTGTGTGTCCAACAAATGTTTCACTCATTTCACTCTAACTGACTCTGCTACAGAAGGAAATGCTGGCTTCTAAGGGGATGGCTGAAGGCCTCTTTCGTGACAGAATTTGAAGATCCGCCAGCTCTTAAGCCCTTGTAGTGCAGTTGTTGATTTCTTATTAAGAATTTACTCACAATCCTTGGTTATTTGAAGGGAGGAGCGAGAGAGTTGTCCCTTCTGACTCCTGATTCTGATTTAGGCGGATTGCACCCCAATCAGCCAATCGGCACGCACACACACCTGGAGTGAGCTGGGATTTCACCTTAATCTTCTTCCGACACTTGTCGTCCCAGCGACCTTCCTCATCAATAATCAATAGAGGGCAGGGGCCAACTCGAACTCGTGAGAGTACGAGTTGGAGTTCATCTTCATCCTCCAGTTCATGTTCCTCTTCACTGCTACGTCTGCTATCTGCTATGTATACACATGGAGTGCATTGAGAACTCCTCGCACCCCACAAACTAGCACTACTTATTCTTAGCTTCCTTCGCCCAAATAGCTCCCAAATAGCTCCATGCAATCCCTTTCTGTTCACGTTCAGAGGAAGAAGAGGTCCCTCCCTGAACGGAAACCTGAGTGGGCCTGAGTTCTTACGTGCATATGGAGGAGTGAGGGCTGGGAAAGGTTCCACAAATGCTCCTGGTCCCGCTTCTAGCAGGAGGAGAGAACAAGTATTTTTTGAAGGAAACAAAGGCTGGATTTTCCCATTTCAACACGTCCTCCATTTGAAAGTTGGAGGACTGTGCCCTAATATTGTGGGAGAATGGAGACGGTAATATGTGAGAATGAGAAGTAGCTATGCCCAGCGGAGAGTAATGACACGAAAGGGGGAGAAAGGGAGAATGGGAGAAAGGGAGAAAGGACTGGGGAATGGTAGATAAGAGCCCTGCCCAGATCCACACACATGGAGTCTAAAGAGTGAATAATGTCACTGCGCCGCCTGCACTTTATGAGAGTAATTCTTTATGAGAGTCCACGCGGAAGGAGAGATCGTCCAGAACATACATGAAGCAATTAAGAGAGTCTACACAAGCCATAAAAATGATCCTTGGAATAAGGAAAGGGCTTTCTGTGTGGGGGAACGGCTGTTGCTTTCTCTCTCGAGTGTCCTTTCCGAGCCTCTCCAGAGACTCTCCGCTCATCTCATAGCCAGAATATGCAGGAAATGCTTACTTAGAGGCGATGAGGAAATCCTCAGACCTTCTAATAATATGAGTTGGGAAGCACACAGGATATTTGATATGTTGTGAGGAAAGTGGAATCTGGAAATAGGATCTGGCTCTATCTTTTCCCAGAGAGGGACAGAGAGAGAAGAGAGAGAGAGAGCGGACCCTTCCTCTGAAAAGAGCGGTCTTGGTCTTGGTCTTGGGAGAAGAGTGGTAAAGGGAGGGCTAGACAAGCTTCGCAGAGACTGGAGGAAATAGACGCCTCTCCTCATCCTCAGTCACTCAGTCCTCCTGTGCGGTTCCAGGTCGGGTCATTTTCATTTCACAACCCAGCGTGGAAGAGTCCTTACGGAAATGCAAAGTGAACCTCAGATCCTCGCTGCCGCTCAATGGACGTGCTCCAGCTTGGGCAGGCCTAGTAAATCTAAAGCCTCCTTTCGCGAGACTATTTTCACTCTGAATTCACCATTTTTACACTTTCAACCTGTAGGCAAACTGTGAGCTCATGAATCTGCCGAGTTGTTGAGGAGAGGTGGAAGAGTGCGAGGAAGGCTAATTGTGAGATGATTTCTCTGGGCAGGGATAAACCTCCGGTGAATCATAGCGGCCTATTACGCCTATTAGTAAGTGCTTCCACGCGGTTGTCGCAAAATTGGTTTGCTCTGACTACGAATAAGGATGAGCGTAGTTATCCTTGTAATGAGACACTCACCTGGAGCTAGAGAAAGCTTGAGGTGTCCAAGACTGGCTGCAACTAAAGTGTGGCTGGAAAAGAGTCTAGGGCTGGACACGTGCAGTAAGGTGCTCACTTTTTGGGATTAGCAGGGAACTCATTTCGAGAATAGTCCTGAATCTAATCAGGACTCACTCTTTCTTCTCTGGAACGGGATTGGAAATTGGGAGTGGAAAAAGGAGGAGTAGGACTCTGAATCTAAGAGGAGCAGTGGGTCGGAAGAGTGAGTAAGTAAGGACTAAGCACCCAGCACTCTGAGCGTGCAACACGTTGCTTCACTTCCACAATGAATGAAATACAGAAACTGTTCCCCACAATTATCTTATGGAAACGTGTGGAGCTAATAAATTCCAGCGTATTAGACGGATACGGGCAGAACTAAGCGGACACCGATAGAATGAGGGACTGGAATAAAAATTCAGTCTACTCATCCGAGTGCGACTGAAGGAGAAGGCAGAGTGAAAGGCCTCTTGTAGCCACCCCAACGGAATGCTGAGGAAGCCGGGAAAAGAAGCGAGAATAGTGGTGGTGGTGAGAGAAAGGGAAAGGCGAGAGGGCGAGTGAGTGGGAAGAGAGCTTGAGGGAAGAAGAGACGAGGAGAGGAGGAAGAGTGAGTGAGAGAGTGACTGTGCTCGTCCACAGTCACAAGGAGGGAATAGTTCCTGTTGCGAGGGCTTTGAACTCTGGAACGTGAACCACGACGACGCGTCTCCCAAGCCCAAATGCGTCCTCTTCCACACTTTCGCTCTTTCCAGGCAGGAGTAGTCTGGACTCAAGGGTTAGCAGTCTCTTCATAGAAAGGCGGAGCAGACGAGCCATTCTCTCCTCACTGTGAACGGGAAGAGCGAGAGGTTCAGTAGCCGAGAGTAAAAGCGAGGGAAAGTACGGCCAGAGGAAATAAGTGCGTGCTGAGTGGAGAAAGCGCTCATGTGGCGAAGGGGAGCTGGTGAGGAAGTGCGGACGGAGACGGGAGAGTGGGAGAATGGGAGAATGGGAAAAAGGAAAGTGGAGCGTGGAGCGTGGCGCGTCTTGCCTAGCCAGACGACGAGACGAGTGAACGAGACGACGAGACGACGCATACTTGGAAGTGCTCAAGGAGCGATGGTGGGATCGGAGCACACGCAGCAGACGCAGCAGACGCACGCTCCTTCCCCTTCGCAGAGCACCAGAGGAGAAGCAAGGAAATTCGAAAAGGAAGAGGAAAAAGCTGGAATGGGAAAAGCTGAGCTCATCCGCCATCGACTTTCTTCCCGCGCCCCCACACCTACGTGTCTCCATGTACTCCATGCACTCCATGCACTCCGTGCACTCCGCGCACTCAACCTCCACATTCACTCACAGACCGTCTCCTCCCAATTGGATTCCAACAATTCTTCATCCGGAACCCTCCAACTCAAAATCAAATCCCTCCCAATTACCCCAATCCAGGGAAAGGGAGTGGGGACAACTCCGCATATGCTAGCTCACACTTACTTCCGCTTCCACGTCTTCCGGCCAGGAATCACGCGGAAAGCATGGCTTAAACCAAATAAACATTCCCTGCCAAAGCAGCCACATACATTTCCGGCTACTTTTGAGGAGAGAGACTTGGAGCTTTTATTAAGGATAATAATGGTTTTTTACGCACGTGAGGTATGTAAATATGAATCACAGGATAAAAGGAAGGAATCTCACCGTTAATTTTGTAGTAAGAGAAATGGGTGAAAAAAGTTATGTATGCGCGTACATACATAACGATACAAACTTTTTTCACTCATTTCTCTTATATTTACTTGATGACATGTGTTATTTTTCTATTTTTCTATTTTTGATCTTCGGAAATCCTCTTCTCCTATTTCCTTTCCTTTTTTACAAAAAATCCTCGTCCTCCCGCCCCCGCTCACCGATACATATCATATGTACACGAACATATTACATACACAAAAAAATGATTTTTACACACTGAAAGGATTGATGGACAACGTCCGAAACGTCGCACAAAATTAAAATTTGAATTGGCTTGTGTAGTGCTCCCCGGTGCCAAAATTTAATACAAAATTAACGGTGAGATTCCTTCCTTTTATCCTGTGGAGCTTTTATTACGTCTGTCTCCGTCTAGCCTTGACATTCAATTGTGAAAGCGAGCAAAAAGTGTCGTGCTGTCACATTTGAGCGACCTACTACTTGTCCACGAATCAAGGAATCCTGCAGTACAAGGCATAAGGATACGTGTTCACACCTTGACACACGGAGACGTATCACGGGGTTAGAGTCATACCAGCCGAAGTACATTCCAGCAAATTTCACAGGAAGGGCAAAAAGCTGTGGCGGGTGCAATCTTTTAGAATTCCAAAATTTTATTCCACAAACATTTTCTCGAATAAAAATCTGTATTTCTGTATGTAAATCTGTAATGTAAAAATGTAATATAAATCTGTATTTCATTAGTCCCACAATTCTGAAAATTTTTGCAAATCCAGCATTACGCGTTTGCAAAATATCACGATTTTTATGCATCATCTTCTGTGGACTTATTGTTAGTCCAGCATGACTCTAAAATCTAGAATTCACTATACTTAACATACCAAATCGACCTAACACAACATTCTTCTCTCTTGTCTCTCCTTTTTTCTTTGCTGCGTCTCTATATTTTTCTCTCCCGCGTCTCTCTATTTTCCTCTCTTTTGTCTCTCTATTTACCTCTTTCTTGTCTGTCTATTTTTCTCTCTCTTGTCTCTTTATTTTTCTCTCCCTTGTTTCCTTATTTTCTCTCACCCGTCCATTGTTTTTCTTTGAAGTATATTTTCCTCCCAATTTATCTATTGCGTCTATTTTCTGGAGAGTAGCGAGACGTGTGTAGTGAAAATGCCGAGACATGGGTGTGATAAAATATGGAGACACAAGTTCTAGATGTGCCCTACTAGTTTTTCTCGCAGCGAGGTAGGGTCGGTCGTGCGAAAGTGTGTAAGCTATAGTCTGTTGTGGTATGACTGGACTTTGTCCGGCATGACTCTAAAATGGCGATGGACTTACAATTAGTCCGTTATGACCCTAAAATGCAATTTGCGCAACTGTTTACACTATGTTAGGTTGACCTATGACCCGCGGAAATTCAGATATAAATCCACATACCCTTGCTGGGTTATGTAAGAAAACAAAATCATTTTCGACTGGATTTAGGCTGGTTGGACTCTGGGGCCTTCATATGTTTGTGCTCCCAAGTGAAAATTGTCCGAGACTTCACTCTATATGTTCGTCATATAGGGAGTGCTGCAAGCTTTATTCATATCCTAATCCCAGCTTAAGTTTACTAATACCACTATTACCACTAATAGTAACTTAAATAAACGTAGATAATAATAACACTTCCGCTGATTTCCGCTGACGATAAACTCCCTTTGCAATGAATTTCAAGACGGACCAATCCACATTAAAGAAGGCCGTCAGGTTTTAACTGAATAACCGAACAAAATGAGTTGATTAACCGGAGTTGGTACTGTGACAATTTTCGGGTTCTCTTGTGGTGCTTAAAGCTAATGAGAGTTTTTGTGGCTAGCAAGCCAGAAAAACACTGACGTTTCCCTTAGAACTAATAATAATAATACATACAACGATGACTAATACTAGTTTCACCTTTAAGCTCCGGTGAAGTTGACGCAACGAAAATATGATCAAATGCATGTTATAGTTATAGTGTATTTTTTACAAAAATTGCTTATTAAGGAAAAACGATGTTCTTAAAAGAGAAATGCCGGAGTAGGGGCTGCCAAGCATGACTTTAGGCGGAGATTGGAGACGGAGTGTCAAAGGATGTGTCGCCTCCTGTCGCCTCCCGCGCAAACCGCCAATTCCACTTCCACCTTGACAAAGCTTATTCATCCTTTTCCTTCGATTCCAGACAATTTGAAGGCCCCTTCACCTCCTAATTCGAATCACATTGATGATGAATTTGGTGATTCCTCCGAAAGACTTCCTTATTTCTTATGCAAGGAAGTTTCTTCCTCCATGGAGATTTTCTCGAGCTTTAAAATGCGAACAATCGCACATCTTTGGACGATTTCTACTATTTGTACGATTTCTACTATTTGGGCCACAAAGAGCTGGCAGACGTGTTTGGAAATGGGTCAATCAGAGTGTCTCATCAAGAGTTTTCTGTTTGACCACAGAATTTATGGTGAGAGAAAGACGGGGAAGGAAGGAGGAAAGCATGAAATGCAAAAGGCACCCATGACGAGGACATGCACAAGTTGCTTCCGGCATTTAGCTCTGGTTTCACTTTCTCCAAAGGATATGAAGTTGCTTTTGAAAGTGATTAAGCCGGTTCTCAGTTGGAAGCACCATTGGAGCAGAAATGATGGCGTGGACTTGCGTCGTGTTACGCACATGCTTGCCGTACTTGAGGATATTGAGGATTGACGGAATATCCTCCGTTTGGTGGTGCACTCTGCGGGTGAGGAATCTTCTTCCCATCAAAGGACGTCCCCTCAGGCACTCCTCACTCTGCTTCACACAGAGGCTGGATGTTGGAAATATAGAATGTATGTAAAATGAGGGAATGAATGTAATACTCAACGCCTTTGGAATTGCTGTCTGTCTAGATAAACAGCAATTCAAAGGCCAAGAGCTCGTGTTTTGGTTTTTGTTACGTCCTGCGTTTGGTGTACCTTACCAAGGCTTTCAACTGTGCCACCGTCGGATGTCTTAGATGAGAAGTCTTATTGTTAGCAGTCTAATAATGCACTCGCTTTTGTTGACGCTTCAGCAGAGCCAGCTACAGAAAATACGAATTAAATTGTTATGAGCTGCGAACGTCCTATGGATGTGCTGCATAAGTGCCCTACGAAAGTCACTGTAAATGCTTTGCCCCACAACTCATCACCTGTCTACTCAGTACTCGGACGAGAGTGACAAGGAACGGATAAGGTGCTAAGGAACTTGATGCATCCGCGAAAAGTGAGGAGGTTGAAAGGTTTGTGGCGGTGGCGGCGAGATCACATATATCTGTGTAGATATAATTATGTGACGTTGCCGGAACAAGCACTGATCAAGTGACTGAGTTAAACAAAACAAGGAATATTTTATTCGCACGGGAGCCGGCGAGGAAGAAAGAATATTGCGTATTCTTGGTTAAGCATAACAATGTTCACGCCGCCGGCTTCATAAGGACAACAAGATTTGTATAAAGTTGAGGAGAATGACAATTTCTCCGCGAGGAACTCTTGACTACTCTTGACGGCATACTAGTACGACGGATTAAAAAACTTGCTTCGCAACCCCCATACAGTACTAATGTACTAATAGTAGTTAACTTTCTATTTCTAATGGTACTAGTGAAGGGACGAGGTTGAAAGATGGGGGAAAGGGGATGGGAGGCGACCGTGGACATGGCTTATGGAAAGGAACTAGAGGGGAAGTAAGAGAATAAGATGATGACTGGATGTGAGACTCGGGGAGTGCTCATGTTGGTGGTTGGTGGTTGGTGGTTGGTGGAGCGCCGTGGGTCGCAATGAATGCGCGCTAAAAGGATGAGGTATTGGAATGGGAGACTGGGAGACTGGGAGACTGGGCGAACGGGCGAATGGGAGAATGGGAGGGATTGCCAGTTGCCAGTTGCCAGTCTTAGAGATGGGCTGGATTAAGGGGTGCAACGGAATCCTTTGATATTGGATTGAATACTGGTCTGAACGATGTTGTTGCCCAAGAAGAAGTCCGTGGCAATGATGTTGCTCCGGGCATTCCAGGCTCTGTCTTGAAACCAGTAGGTCATGGGGATGTTCACAGTTTGCGCCATGTGGCGAAGTCCTTGAGTGGGACGCAGAACGACATCCAAAGGCTTGGGCGTGAACTCCGCCATGGCTGCCCACAGCCGGCCCTTCCCCCCGCGTTTCTTGAGGGAATCCAGGAGGAATTCCTTCAAGTCAGGTAGAGTGCGCTTGTCTCCCCACTCCTGCGGCAAGGGCGGCCAGAGGTAGGGATACTGCTGCGCCGTTTGCGTGTCCGAGTAGGCAATGATCACGGACTTGTTCACACTCCAGATGTCGTTGGGAGTTCCGTTGGGCCAGAGGCTGTTGGGGACCAGGTACGAGCCCAGTTCGGAGTAGAGATACTCCACCAACTCAGCATGGCGCATGCGGTGACCTTCGAAGCCGACGGGGAATCGGTGCAAGTCCATGATGACGACCTCTCCCGTGTCCTCAACGAACTCCTTCACGTCCGCAATGATTTCTGAGAGAGCTCGCATGCGGTAGAAATTGTGGTTGATCCAAAACTTCTCCTCGGATTTGGGGTAGTAGCCCACGCGAATGTCAAGGTACCGGATCCCATGCATGAGTTGCTTGTACACGGACTCATCCTGACTGAATATGGATTAAGAGAACAGACTGATTAATCCTGCGCCACCCGCCCATTCCCTGTCTCGCCTATTTCGGCTCTGGGCGTGGCCGTGGCCCTGGACGAAGCTCTCGTGGAAGCGGAAAGCGGGAGGAGTTAGGAATAGGACAACTTACTTGATGAGGTAGCGATAAAAGACGGTGTCGGATGCAGGACCGTCGTACTCCCGCCAACTGCCAGAATTATGTGTCCCAGGAATGATTAAAGCCGATAGGGGCATGTCACCAATGATATTTCTGCAGAAGGCAATACCACTCTCAGTTGACTCATTTGTAAGTTTAACTGAAGCCACACATTTGTTTGGGGTGGAAAATTAACCTGTGCTCCTTCATCCAACGAGGATAAATTCTGAGGCAATTTTTCAGTGTCACTCGGCCATTTCTCACCAGAGCAATCCAGTATCCCAAGCAATCATTCGGTCGATCTTTGAGGGGGAGGCGTGGAAGTCGGTAATCCGACTTTATGTAGCCCCTAGGAAGGGTCACGCTCACGCGGTTCAAAGGGTCTGTTCCGTTCTCATCCGGATCGTAATCAAACAGTCCCACCCAATCCCCAGGCTGTGGCTCCAAGTAATTCCAGTTGATTTCGATGAGTCTGTCGCGAAGCTGTCCTTTCCTGCTCTTGGCCAGGGAAGACACGGTCAGGAAAACGCTCGGGACTTCCATGCACACTAGAAGACAAGAGAGCAGAAGGAAATGGTCAGGCTTTAGTCCTCTTTAGTCCTCTTTAGTCCTCCATGCGTCCATGCTCTTACTCTCTTACTCTCTTACTCTCTTACTCTCTTACTCTCTTACTCTCTTACTCTCTTACTCTCTTACTCTCTTACTCCTCTCCTTACTTCTTCCCTTCTTCCCGCTCTCTACTAAACAGCCAACTAGAAAGTCACTCCTTCCAGCTCTTTAGAATAAACCTCAGCGCAAGCTGGACGCTTGAGGAGAGTCTGTCAAGCCGGAGGAAGGAGTAACCCATGAACTAGAGTGTCTTCGTCCAGAGTCAGTCCTTCCGCATACTCTGCACTCTGCACTCTGTACTCTGCACTCTGCACTCTGCACTCCCTTTCCCCCGTCGCCTGCGCCTCCTTCAAAGCTTAATGCCAGCTCAAGTGGCAGGAGACGAGGAAAGAGGAGGAAAAAGAAATCGGCGAGCCAAGGCCTATTCCCTCAACAGCGTGAAGGTGAAGGGTGAACAAGTGAGGACCTTCCCACTAACTCTCTCACACACTTTGTAAGTTTGGCGGGAGGAATGATTCCATTTCCAGCAATGAAGCCCGAAAAAAGCCACACTCATTGGGACTAACTACGCAATTATTAGCGTCTTCTCAGACTCTCCTCTGGTCCTGTGTCCTGTCTCCCGTCCGGCGTCCATCGCCCACGGATGTGAGACCAACCTCATGGTCTCATCCAGCAACGCCAACGAGTCAAGCATCACGCCAACGCCACCCAATTATTCTTTACCCAACCCACCAACTCCCTGCTCTTATTTTTATAACAACTTTGTTTGTTAGCACTAGATTTGAAACAAAACGAGCTGAATGTCAAGGAAATAAATCTGAGCTTTTCTACGGCTTTTCTACGTGATGGGAAAGGAGCGCTTGCGGAAGGATTATACCACGATAAATACATTCGGGATGTGGAACAGGTTGAATTGTGAAGAAGGCTGAGCCATGAGGATGCGAAGGTGAGGGGAGAATAGGCAGTCTTCCTCCTTGGCCAACAATGACTGGCACCACGAAGGCCTCACATGTACGAGAGGTTGACAACGGCGTGAGGCGGGATTGGCGTGAGTCATCCACTTCAGCCAGAGGAAGGAAAAAGTAGATCATCCTCCCACCTATTCACTCTGCAAATCTGCAAATGTAATGGCCCCATTTCCCTCACCTCAATCAAATATAAATAGCACAGGGATGACGGGAGGTGTGCTTCTAAGGCGCACTTGCCCAGGGGAATCATATTCGCAGTTTGACATACTCCCACCTCGCACCTCGCATTTCCTCACTAGTCAGTGTCAGCGCCTGTCTTCCCTTTATCTTTATTCATCTTCCCTGTCTGTAGAGACGACAGGGAAGATGAAATGAGTTTCTTTCTGCCTAAGGCCGTCTTGCTCCACTTTTGATTGAAGGAGCGATGGAGGACGTGCCGTAGAATTCTATTCTATGCTATTCTAGCTCTGCTTGACGAGAGTGAGGGATCAATTAAAGTTTGCGTGAAGAAGGCTGGACTGGAAACGTTTTATCCCAGCCACGCACCATTGCCACCTCTATTCCTTTCTATTCCTCTATTCCTCTATTCCTCCCGCCTTGGCGCCTTCATCCCTCTCCCAGTTGCCCAGTGCCCAGTATTGCCCAAGCAGGACGAGGATGTAGATGTATGTACGTACTCTTCCAGTCTCGGCAATCATGGCTGGAGGAATGGCTAGCGGGCCAGAGGACAGCCAAAGCTCCTTCGTACGCGTCCCTTACAAGACTTGCAATATCAAAATATGAGTGAAAATACATTCGGGATATGTTTACCCAATTTACGATCATCTTCGATTTCGGCGGATGCGAAGCTGGAGTGAAGCGCACGCATGGAGACACTCATGGAGAAGGTGATCGTGGTGAGGAACAACTGACCGACTAAGAGAACCAACAAGAATGTGGCATTTCCACCTAAATATAATTGCTTCATTGTCTTATTGGCGAAAAGAAATCCCGTCCTTTCTGTCAATCCTTTTCTCACAAATCCCCGACTTGAAAACTGTCACTAGCAGGTCCGCATGTTGTGATCCTTGGAAATGTACGGAGTACGGATGTCTTACACAGCTGGGAGCACACATTCAGGAATGACTGTATTCATGTGGATTTGATGGGTGCGAGTGGTGGTCCTTGTAGGAGCAGAAAGCTTAGGATGAGCACCATAGAACACTTACGCATTTAATAGCCACTGCCACACTTTATTGCACCACAACTCCTACTCAACTGTGGGGAAAGAAGGTGCAGTAAAAGAATTTTACTACTCACAGCTCTTTCAAGCTCTCATGTGCGGTGGAGAGCAGGGGTTGATGGCTGCTCCAAAGTCACAATTCAACTCCGTGATTACAATTAGACGCTTGCAAAAAAGTGGTTTCGCATGGATGTGGAAAGTAGAGAGAATTTGTATTTGTGGCAAGCAGAAGGTTTCGCGACTGAACTTCACCCAAACTCAGGGATTGAGGACAGAGTACAGAGTAGGATGGGAGGCGAAGGGGGAAGTCTCTGCCAGAGGGAGAGGGGCAGGAAAAGATGAGAGGAAAATCGATCTCCACTCTTCCCATAACTACTTCTGGGAACACTTCTCCCAATTCCACACCGAGACCAGAGACCAGAGACGAGAGACCAGAGACAAGAGACCAGAGACCAGAGACCAGAGACCTGATCCTCCCAAACTATGGATTTCACATCTTCCCACGAACCAACGAGGAACTCTTCTCCCACTCTCCCCACTCTCCCCACTCTCCCCACTCTCCCCACTCTCCCCACTCTCCCCATTCTCTCCAGTCCTTCTCCCTTCTCCCTTCTCCCTTCTCCCTTCTCCATTCTCCCTTCTCCCTTCTCCCTTCTCCCTTCTCCCTTCTCCCTTCTCC
>JAQGBT010004811.1:0-15674 GCA_034698585.1 Disparrhopalites patrizii
TATAAAGAAGATAAAGAGAGAAAACAAAGTATAAAGAAGATAAAGAGAGAAAACAAAGTATAAAGAAGATAAAGAGAAAAAACAGAAGAATGTGTAAAAAAGAAGGAGAGAAAAAGAAAGTGGAAAGGAGAGCAAGAGAGAAAAAGAAGGTGGAAAGGAGAGCAGGAGAGTGAAAGTAGAACCTAAACTTACGAAGCTCAAAATAAAATCAGTTGGCAAGAATAGCCAAAAAAAGAGAAAAACGTGTGGTAAAGGGAAGGATGGGATATAAATAGAGAGGACTGGATGTGGAAATCAAAAATGAAAGAGAGCAATAATCAGATATGGATAGAGAAAGAGAAAAAATGGAGAGACAGAGGAAAAAGAGAGACAAATGGCGAGACAGAGGAAACCGAGAGACAAATAGAAAAACAAAAAAGGGAGAGAGAGAGGAAAGAGAGACGAATAGAGGACGAAAAATGAAAACCATGAAGGCAAGGAGAGAAATAATTCGAAAGAGATAGGCAAAGAGAGAGATAATGAGAGAGAAACGAGAGGACAGAGAAGAACACAGAGATTGGTATTAAGAATGAAAGTATATACGAAAGAGAGAGAGAGACTGTGAGCTAGGAAACATGGGCTGTACCGAGGAAAACAATAAGGTAAAAGAAAAAAAGAATGGGAAAAGCAGAGAGTGGAAGGATAAGAGGGGTTGATGTAATGTGGGATGTATTGATCCACACTGTGTCTGCTTGTAAGGATCTAGTCGTTTGTAAGCTTTTATAAGAATTGGCAATTTACTGGTGAGCGTGAAGGAAAAGACAAGGGAGAAAGCATATTGCCATGTAATTGTCCCTTTATAGTATCTTCTTCTCTATAATTTTTCCTCTTCTTTCTCCCTCCCGCTTATGCTCATAACAAGGAAAAGGAGACAGCAAGTAGAAATTGTCTATTCAATGTCGCCGACAGTCTCTCTCTCTCTATTTCATTTATTTTGTTCAGAAGGAGAAAAGTGATAGTTTTTTTTGTTGAACAGTATACAAAATTGTAGCACACATTTTTTCACCATAATTTTTTTTACAACTACACACCATTGCTCCTCTCCCCCTAGAAAAAGCAGATCTGCTCTCAGCCCCAAAGAATGTGTAGCACATGCACTTCCCCATTTATTTATTAGGGGCTTTTTTTTACTTGTACATCAGAAAAAAGCTTACATGGAGTAACTTTGGCGGCTGGAATTCAATGCAAAAATGTACGGGGGTCATAATACCAAATAAGGATGCTTTCCCCGCGCAAAAAAAGCTTTCTCCCCAAAAAAGTTGCATCCTCCGGCTCTCGAGCTGGCTGATGTGTATGTAACGTGGTTATTATTATTCCCCCTGCATTGTTTTATTTGCTTCCTCCGCAATGTACACCACCGTGTGATGAGGGGAAGATCCGCATCATCAAGGTAGGATGAATTTAAGTACATCTATATACATATGTGTTATGCTTGTGTGTGGTAGAGACCACTAATTTTTTCCTCCCGCTTTTTGGCCGCAGGATTTATTTATTTATTTATTATATATCAAGCACACTGTGTGGTTTTTGTGGTAATAAAAGGTGGTCGTAGTAGTGGTGCTGGCGGTGATCGCACTCTACTTCTCGTCCAAAAACCTACACGTGGTTTTTTCCCCTGGTGATGGAAGTGGTACAGGGGATGCTGATGAGTTTTCTAGCAGTAAGGAGAGAGAAACATATATTTTCCTTTAAAAACTACAGTCCTCCACCTCGCTCTTAAAGGGGCTGCTTTCGGCTCCAAAATTAGCACTTTAATCTACTCATTCTAAAATTGAAGCAGCACACAATGTATATATATGAATAAATTACTCCGTACTTCTCCCGTAGACGAACAGGGAACAGAATAAGATGTGGAACAAGACAGCGAAATTAAGAGCAAGAGCAAGCGGGACAAAAAAGCGAGAGGCAAGGCAAGAGAGCGAAAGCGAGACAAAGAAAGTGAAAGAGAAAAAGAAAAGGAAATGTAAAAGAGAAAGAATGCAAAAAACAAAGAAAGCAAGAGATATAATATTAGAAGGCGAGAATCTCAACGAGAGAAAGTGAGAGACAATAAAGAGAGAAAAAGCAAGATATCTAAAAAAAGGGAAAGCGAGAGACAATGAAGGGAGAGAAAGCAAGATGCCTAAAAAAGAGAGAGATAGCAAGATGCCTAAAAAAAGAGAGAGAAAGCAAGATACTTAAAAAATAGAGAGAAAGCGAGAAAGTAAAACACAGCTAAAGAATGAAAGAAGGAAAAGAGCGGGAAAAGCACAGAAAGTATGAGAATGAGAAAGAAAGGAAAATGTGAGAGAAAGAGAGAGCGAAAGCCACAGAAATTAAGATACAGAGAGAAAGTTACAGACTTCGAGAGAGGAAGGCCCCATGAACAAGAAGAATGGAGAAAAACGTAATGATAAAAACGGACAGGGATAGAGAGGAAAGGAACTAGAGAAAAATATGGATATATCAAGTAAAAAATTAAAAGAGACAAATGCAAATAAGGAGGACAAAATAAACTAGAAAACAAGGGAGAAAGTGAATTACAAAACAAACGAGAAACCAACTTTAAAGCGATGAGAGCCACAAGATTGTTACGAAGATGTTAAAACTTATTTCTCTGGTTCAAAATATGACTGCACACACACGCTCCTTTTAAACGCCTGTGTAGGTCTCCTGTAAAGAACGGAAAAAGGGGTGAAGGGAGATAAACTAAGAGGGAGAATGGAAGCAAAATGGCAGTATGGAGGAGGAAGAAAATAATATGGAGGTAACGGTGGAGCAAGCAGTAATTAAAGGATTGAGAGTGGTTGCAGTGGTGAGAGCAAGTTGTTGTTACTTTCTTTCCTGCTCCTGCGAGGGAAAAGGAGAGAGAGAAAAAAAAATAAGGAGGAAATGAAAGACTTAAAAAACAGTTGAAAGTATAATGTATACAAAGACTGCACCAAACTATTACGAAAAAAACATTACTCCATAAACATATATACTCAAGGCCCAACTATTTTCTATACATATCCATATATAGAGTCTTGTAAAAAAAAATGGAGGGAGAAAGCGGAGAGTCTTTTACCCCCTTTTCCCCGGGCAAGTCAGAGCCAGGCGTGTTCTGTTTACTCCTTTTGTGCAGCCAAGCACTCTGGTTACGCTGAGACTTGCATAGCCACACGAGAGTAACATTTCCTCAGCCCATTTAAATGCAGGGTTACCACCGATTTGCTCACAAAATTCCATGTATGTCTCTACATAGAAGAATGGAGAAAATGGAGCATGAATAAAAAAAAAGGCTGGAGGAGAAGGAAAATTTTCTTGAGAGAGAAATCTATGGGAAATGGAAAGAGTAAAATTATACAGAGGCCACACGTTTGGAAGGGGATGAAAAAAACAGCTGTATTAGCAAGAGAGAAAATAATATATGGAGTCTAGAGAGATGCTTAAAATCTATACGATTTCTATTGTAGAACAATTAACCTCAGCCAAAAAAAAAGCTGGCACAGGCTGGGGAAAGTGAAAAAAAGGGAAGGAGGGGGAAGTAAGAAAGGCTCCATAAAAGGTGTAGTAATTATTGAAGAGAGAAAAAAGGTAGAGAGGGACCGGGGGTTAGTATCAGACAAATAAATCAAGTCACATGTGCTAGACGCCATGGGGACGGAGAAAGATAAAGGAAAAGGGCGGGGGAAGGAAACAAAAGGAGGAAAGAGATGGGGAAAAGAAAGACAACAATACCAGAGAGAAATGTTACGTTCCACACAGTTCATTCTCCGGACAAAAAAAACGGGGAAATTCCATGTAGCTACAGAAACAACAATTGTATCATTGTACAAATTATACCAGGAAAGTGGCTGAGAATGACAGAGTGGCAGATGAAGGAAAAATTGGAATGAAGGGGGCAGAAAACAAAGCTGATTTCCCGGGAATCATCGGCAAAATGCATGAAAGAGGAAAGCAGTAAACTATTAGGACTATTGGATCGAAAAGCCGGGCACTAGGGACAGCGAGAATGGAAGCGAGGAAGGAGAATGCAGAAATGGAAAACAAGACCAAAAAATAGGATACATCTGCAAAATATATAATTAAGAGAGAAGAGAGAGACCTGTGAAAATACCCAAAATTTTTGTAAGCGAAGTAGATAAAAATAGAAAGAACGAGGAAATTCGAGAAAGAAACCAAGAACTAAAATAGAGCGGGAACAATGAAGAAAGTGAGAAGAATAAAAAGTGTGAGAATTCGTTAAAGAGAGAGATCGAAATAAACAGACATAAATACAAACAACATTAAATGTATTAAATAAAATAATGTATATATTGAACGAGCGAGAGAAAGAGAAAGAAACGTACATTCAAAGAATGGGAGAAAGTAACACTGACATAAATAATAAAACGGTACAAGATCCGTGATAGATCAAGAATGAATAAACAAATAAAGAGACAATAATAGAAAATGGAACAAAGATGAAAGGCAGAAATAGAGGAGGAAAAGCGTGAGCCAAAAATAAATTCCGAGATTAAGAGAAAGCATCGAGAGAAAGTAAATAGAAGAAAGAAAGGGCTTAAATTTCGGGAAAAGAAGACACCTGGACGGACAGTGGAGTCTCTCTATAACATCATGCTATGTATAACGTCAACAAATTACCCGCAACTTGGACATGGAATACATAAAGTGTTCTCTATAGCATCATTTCGTTCATAACTACAAAAATTTGGGCTCTGTTGGATGCTGTTATAGAAAGAGAGAGACATAAATAGTGCAAAAAACCTGCAAATAGAGAGACAAGACAGAAGATGAAAATATGTTCATGTGGACAAGAGAGAGAAAGAGGGAGAAAAAGAAAATGAGGGGGAAAAGTAGCTGGAAGAAGACACCAGGAGATGAGAAGAAAGTGTGGGGTTTAATTGGTGGAAGGAAGGGCAGAAGGAAATCAAGTGGGGAAGGAAGAACCCATAAGGGGACAGGAAATTGTTCTATTTGCGTCTCAACACACACACACACACAAACCCGGCCTTAGCCGAGACCTGCACAAGAAGATGAAAGGGAGGGAAGTGCCAAGATAAGCTTGATGTCGGGCTCCCTAATGAAGTTTATAGGAAACTGTTAATTGAAGCTTAAAACCAAATAACTGAAGAAACAATGATTTGAAGGGGGAATGGATGGAAGGGGAGAGAGGAGAAAGTCCTTTTTTGGCTCCGAATCATACATACAATCCTATATAGGTACCTATGTACATTTGTGTCTGTATTCATTCAAAGCAAAAGGACCAAGAAAAGGATGACATTATGGAAATCCTCATTAGCCCTTAAAAATTTCACGGTCCTCCGATGTAATTTTCGCCATTAAACATCATCCTATTTCTCGGTCTGAAAAGACCGTAAATTCCATATAAATTAAATATATCTCACGTTCCCCCATTGCGTCCCCTCTGCATTACCTTATCATTGTCAAACGGATAATAGGCCAAACTTGAACCGCATAGAAAATCAGGACCGTAAAATTAGAATGGAAGCTCCCCCCGGAGAGGAGAAAGTCAAGAGAGAAAAATAATAAAGGAAATAATAATAGTAATACAGAACGACAAATCAGGAACGTATCCTTTTTACCACAAAGAAAAACATCTAAACAAGGCCCATTAAAATTTTGAGGGGAAGAAAAAAAAACGTTGCCTGTAGGGCATTAAAGGATCAACAATAACAAGGCTTCGAAGCATAAACTTATGCTGTGTGAGCACCAAACGGGAAAAAATGGAGGAACTCAAGTAAGAAATGAAAAAAAAAGGATAAAAAAAACTTTGTCATTTACATGGGGAAGACGACTATTACGCCAACACAATGTATCTACTACATTCTCACATGCATTTGAACGAGGTGTGTATTCTATTCTCGATTTACTCGCTATTTCTCCCCTCCCCACATACATCCCCTCACCAGCAGGAGCCGTAGTTAATAATTCTATAATAATAAGGAGAAGCAAAAAAAAAAGACACATGCATCCCTCACACAGCTGGTTCCTCTATCACCGGCTGTACAGTAGCAAAATGAAGGGTGCAAAAAGCATGTGGATGCATACGGATACGGAGATAGGCATTGCATGGAGAAAACGCACATGGACGATTCCAAGTTGTCGCCAGGGCTTTATTTACCTTGCCAATGTCATTAGTTATCGTATAATTGCCTCTCCACTCCATTTGCGTGCATTTATTATTATGTGCAGTCAAAATGAAGAGGTTCTTCAGCCGAAAAGAAAATCCGGAGAGATGTATTGGAGGAAAAGTGTGGGAATACACAGTACGAGAGAAAGGAAGAAAGCAAGAGAAAAAGAGAACGAAGGAGCAAAGACGAGAGAGGAAGAAACAGCGAGAAAACCGGAGATAAAGTGAAAGAAGGAAATAAAGAGAAAGAAGGAGATAAAGTGAAAGAAGGAGATAAAGTGAAAAAAGGAGATAAAGTGAAAGAAGGAGATAAAGTGAAAGAAGGAGATAAAGTGAAAGAAGGAGATAAAGTGAAAGAAGGAGATAAAGAGAAAGAAGGAGCTAAAGTGAAAGAAGGAGATAAAGAGAAAGAAGGAGATGAAGAGAAAGAAGGAGATGAAGAGAAAGAAGGAGATGAAGAGAAAGAAGGAGATAAAGAGAAAGCAGCAGATAAAGACAAATAAAAAGAGAAAGAAGGAGATAAAGAGAAATTCAAGGGAGAAATATAGAGAACTAAAATTTGAGAAAGATGATAAAAGAGACATTCGAGGGAGAAATATAGGGAACAAAAAAGCGAGAAAGAGGACTAGAAATACAAAGAAAGAAACACCGAGAAAGAAAGACAAATATAGGGAAAGAGGGTAACTAACGAAAGAGGAAAACCAGAGAAAGAAAGCGAAATACAGCGAGAAACAAGAGAAATAAGGAGCAAGCAAGAGAAATGCAGAGAGAAACAAAGAGAAAGAAGGCGAGAAAAGAGCGAGATAAAGGGCGTGTAGGTAATAAGAGGAATGCACACAAAAAGGAGGGAAATAAACTAAAAGGAGGATGAGACAGAGAGAAAAGGACGGAAACCAATGGAAAAAAAGACGAGACAGAAAGAGATATATAGAGAAAAGGATGAAGAGACATAACGAGAAAGAAGAACAGACGCCTGGCGAAAAGCCGGAAAGAACAAATGAAAGAAAAAGTTGAAACAGGAAGAAGCAGAGGGATGGCGATCTAAGGGGGAAAGAACAAGATAAAATATACCGAGTGATAAGGGAAAACGAGATAAAGAAGAAAAGAAGATATATTGACAGTGGTAAGAAACGGTGAACGATGGAGACTCAGAATGAAAGTAGGCAGATTGTGGAGAAAGAAGAGAAAGAGAGAAACAGAGAGACAGAGAGAGAAAGGATACAATCAGATGGATCGGAAAGGAGACAAAGAGGTATAATAACGAAACAGAGAGAGAGAGAATGAAACAAAAAAAGAAAGAGAAAGAGAGAGAGAGAGAGATTTGGGTAGTAAATATATATGGCTTTAGCAAGTACATTATAAGTACAGTTCCTACTTCCCACGTGGTCTTTTGGTGTTGGTCCCAGCACAGTGGTAAATGGTAGGAGTTTCCTTATTAATACGACATGGCAAGAAAGGCGGAAACTTCACTTTCTAAAACAGTTCTTTCACTTCCTCCTTCATTCTTCCACTGTATTTTCTGCCTCCCCTTCCCCTCACTCCCGGCCTTGCCGACGTCTATAATTATCTGTACCACACACACGAACGTACACGCACATTTCCCCCTTTCCCCCCACACCATGTAATACAAGAGTAAGAACAACAGGAATGACACAGGCCGCTAGTCATTGAATGCATCCACTGCATTTGCAAAGGGGATGCGGGGACACATATGCAAGTATAACCCCGGAGTTTTTTTTTCTCTCTCCCTCCTCATTTTTCTTGGTGATTGTTCTTCTACTCAAGTCCTGCATGTCCCTATTTCATTTTCTGGGCCATATGTGTTGGATAGAATGGTTAACGGCTCAAGAAAGAAAGAAATGATGGTGGAACTTTTTTTTTTCTTCCGCCCCCTGTAGGATTAACACGGGCCGGGAGGAATGGGAGAGGAGAGAAGAGAGAGAGGAGGGGAAGGATTTAAAGGGGGAAAGATCACCAACGGGAGAGAAAGTGTGACAAGAGGGAAAGAGAAGCAAGAGACAGATAAAGAGACTGAGAGACGGGAAATGGGAAGGATAAGAGAATGGAGACAAAGTCGGAAAAACAAGGGGGTAAATTCCAGTAATAATGTGTAACGAACAGGATTCATTTACTCAATGAAGGAAAATAGGAGAAAAAAGAGAAGAGGAAAAGAGAGAAATAAAATGGAGAAAAGCATGTAAAAAGGAAGGACGTTGTGTTCATTTTCCCTTTTCCCAGTCTTTTATCACTGGAAAGTCCCAAAAGATGCGTGTATGCTCTGGGATGATACGGGTTGAAAATAAAAAAATTCTAAATGGTGCCAGTGCAATGGAGAGTGTGAAATGTGTGAGGCGGAGGGGTTGGGGGATGGACGGAAAAGGAGGCAATTTTCAAATGTTAATAATACTTACATGTATAAAATTTATGCAATTCTTTACCCATGTCCCATCTCCCTCCCACATTCTCTTGACATTATTACGACTACCAAAGATGCTGGTGGTGGCGTTTGGGATGCTCCCGCTGCATTTTCTCTGGTCTCTCCTTCACCCCTTTTTTCACCAGTAAATTCTTCCTCCTTTTATTCCTCTTGTTTTCTCTCCCCCCCCCCTTTTTTTTTGTTTTTTACTGGAGGCCGTCCATCCCGATTCTTGTAGAAGGAATAAATAATTGGGAGGGGGAAATGAAGAGACGCTCATAAAGCATCTTTTCTGATGGGGAAGCTTCTTTCTGTACATTTTATTCACCGGGGAGAAAAAAAAGTGGAATGCTCGGGGATGACAGGAGGAGTGAGGGAGAGGCAGAGAGAGAAATAGAGAGAGAGACAGTACAGACAGAGAGAGATAGTACAAAAAGAAAAAATATTCCTTCTCAGTTCCTCAGAGACACTCACGTCTTCCCATACTTCTAGATGAGGTTATGAGTTGTGAATATTTTTCTTCTCCTCACAATTCCAACTTTCTCTCCCCGGCTTTCACTTTCTCTCTTCTTCCCCTTCCAATTCTCACTTTCACTCTGTCTTTCTCTTCCCCTTTTTTTTAGAGGCGGAAAAGAATGTTTAAATGAATGAGTGCTAGCAAATGGAGGAATAAAAATCAATAGCATTTTTTAAAGAAAAGCCTATAGGAAAAGTCCAACCGTTTTTTTATATGTGTAAGTGACGATTTAATGGTCACTCTTGGCAAATTCCTCCGCAAGTTGTAGCCTTAAAAAAAATGAGCAAGACTTGATTTCTCCAGCAACATTTTTTTGTCCTCGCATGCAGTTGGCTCCATTCTCTTTTTTTTTTTCATTCTAGGAATTCTTTTTTTTTTGTTTTTGAAACTTCAGCATTTGTGTAGTGTCAGTTGGTTCTTTTTTAAGGAAAGGGGTAAATATGTATATTAGGTTTGTCCCCCTTTTTCCTTCTATTTCCCTTTCTTTGATTTTTTTGCCCTATATACATGGGTATATACAGGGGACTGTCCGTCCCGTTCAAGGGTTTGGGGCTACCCACTTGAAATTCCTATTTTTTTTACTCTGAGACTTCGTGTAGAAAGTTGTGTTAATATTTCAACAAGTTCTCTACAAAGACTTGAAGAGACGGGGCGAGTCCCGGAGCAGGGCAAGCTTGGTGAGTGTGTATCTAGAGGATTTGCGAAATTTACCATTTGTCCGTTCTTTTCTTCATTTCTGCCTTTCCCCATTCCATATCTTCCAGCAACATGTATTGCTGTGAAAAGATTCTATTTGAACTTAAAAAATCTCCGTCACTCTCTCTCTCTCTTAGAGAGTCTCTTTTTTTTGGAGACAGGCGGAAATGAGGGTAACACTTGAAAGTCACCTACCATCCACCGTTTCTTTTCTTACTCAACGAGAATTAATGATGATACACACATAATCAATCTCCCGTTCTATGGCACAGACTCTCTCACTCACTTTGTCTTCTACAACGTCGTTAGTTCTCTGCCATTCTTGTCATCTCACGTAGCATAATCCTCTCCAGATATTGCTTGCTTTCTCCATCTCTGGCATTTCCCTTCTTTTTCTCTCTTTCATTTACTTCACTTTTCTCTCTCTCTCTCTCTTCCTTTCATTTACTTTCTTTGTCTCTCTTCTTGTCTCATTTACGTGCTTTAACTTTTCTTTCTGTCGTTTACGTGTATTATCTCTTCTTTGATTTACTGCCCTTTTCTCTCTCATTTCATTCTTCCTTTTTCTCTTTCACTTTTCCTTCCTTACTCCGTTATTGTCTTCATTACTTTCTCTGTTTTCCTTTTTCTGTCTTTAAATTTATTTTTCTCTCATCCATCCGTTTTCTCTCTATTTATTCTCTTTCATCCAATTTCCCTCTTTTTCTCTACATTTTCTGTTCCTGTTTTATTTTATTTTTTCCTTCTTTCACTAATTTTTCTTTCTTGCCCACATTTTTTTGATTTTCCCTCGTTTTCTCTGTTGCCCACATTTTCGTTGTTTTTCTTTCATTTTCCATATTTTTCTCTATTGCCCGCATTTTCTCGCTTTTCTTTCCGTCATGAGTTTGCATTTCCCCCTATTTAGTTCTCTGTCCATTACTTTATTTTTTGTCTCTTATTTTCATTTCATCAATTTTGTGTCGCTTTATTGGGCCTTCTCTTTTTATCGTTCATTCCATTTCCTTTACCCCTGTCTGTCTTTTGCTTATAGTTCATTTTTATCATTTTCTCTTGTTATTTTTTTACTTCTTTCCTTCGTCTCATTCGTTCTCGTGCAATCTGTAGATTTTTGTGGCGCTTTCTCTTTAGCTGCTTCACAGGTTCCCCACTTTTTCTAGCTTGCCGTTCTCAATTGTTTTTTGATGATCTGCATTTCTCATTTTGACAATCTCTGTGTCCGTCTTTCGCTCCCAATTTTGTCTCTTTTCTCGAACTACCTGTCTCTTTTTTCGTATTTAAAATTTGAATTCCTGCCTCCCTTTTTAAAAGGTTCTCTTCCTCCGGTTTCTCACTTTCATAATTGCTCTCCTCGGCTCACATATGCTTGTCAATTTCTCCGTAATGAGAAATTTATTGAGAATATCCTCTTGAAATTTAAGGAGCTAAAAAGCTTCCCCCTCAACTCCTGCATAATAAATTGCCCGAGTGGGAGAAACCGATTACGAGGGAATGGCCGGGGCCAAGCACACAAATAATGAAGGGGGAAAAGTGAGAGGGAAATGGGGGATAGGATAGGGAAAATTGTCAATTTTTTCCCTATTCTTCTTCTTTGCCGTCTTTCCTTGAAATTACATATTACAAGAAACATGGACCCATCGCCATCCATATAGAGTCTGGCAAAGGACATGTGGAGGAAAATGAGCCGTTAAAAATGGGGAAGAAAATGAATTTTCTCCTACATAAAGGTGAAAATGAGAAAATGGATGAGTGCCTATGTGTATATAATTTAAATGGTCGAGGAAGTAAATGAGAAAAAAAAATCAATTTATCGCCATAGTTTTGGAGATCTATCAAGCGGGGGATTTATTATCACATTAGAATTACTTATACTTAAAGGGAAAATAACCTATCTTTGCCAGGGAATTTCCTTTCGATTTTTCTTTCAGGGGGTAGTATGTTTTTTGTATATGTAACCCGTTAAAAAACGTAGATTTTATCACCGAGAAAAAATCCGGAGGGCCAAGGGAAAAATGGGAGAAGACTGAGTGATTCCTTTGGTTCCTTCCCTTTTATCTCCACTTTCCAAATCTCTTTCAGTCCTTTTCCCCTTCTACTACCTTTCACAATGGATGACATTGTAAAATCGAACTAATGCATTTGGAGCGGTTTCCATCCATCATGAGCTCACGTTTCGCTAGATTACCAAGTGACTTCCTTCCGACATTTTTCCCCCGAGTGATTCCATCATTTCCTTTTCCGTGTCCTCTTCCATTTTCTTATTTATAAGCTGGGCAAAACCAAACTTTCATCTAGACTTTACAAATTTGAATACAAGTTTATTTTTCTGCTCAAAATACTGCTTCAAATAAAATTTTACATGCGATTACCTCACATCATTTTTACCGTACAAATAAAGGCCAGAATCCACTTTATACTTCCAAACGTCCCCAGGAAAAGGTCATACATGTAATCAAATCATTGCAGTTGAATTATGCCTTATTGTCCTATCTATATACATGCAACCCTTCCACCTTCAACCCCTTCAACATTCGTCAGAAATATTTATGAGAATGACATTCTCTATAAATGCTGATCCCAAGCTTTCTAATCACGGGAAAGCGTTGAAAAAATAAGATCAGTAAAAATACTCCAGAAAGACCAACGGACCATCAGGGGAGGAGAACAACTTGAAGTAAAATCAAGGACAAATACGTATGAACCTCAGCAGAATATGGTTTTTAAGACACCTTCAAAAGACAGACCAAAAAGAAGTTCCTTCCCCGAGAAGAGTCGAAGCAACTGTCCAAAAAGTTTTTTTTTCTAGTGGAAATGGGTGAAAGTTCAAAATTTTGATGAAGAGTGAAGGGGGAAGTTGGCAATTGAGACCAAGAACGGAGCTCTAGGGCGAGAGGATGATAAAGAAAGGGTGAGAGAGACGGAGAAAGCACTTGAAAATGTAAGAAGACGGTTTTGTCCCCGTCTTTTATCAGTTCTTCAACCACGATGAGAGGAGCAAGGGAGAGACGGAGAGCGGGAAGAGAGAAATATGAAAAGGGAGAAAGCGTACGTGAATTTTTTTCCTATATTTTTTCTGTAGTAACTAACTGTATTGGTACGATAAGGAGGAAGAGACGGAGGAAGAGTGAAAGAACAGAGAGTGAGATAAAAAAAACAGAGAGGGTAAGAGAGATGGAAGGAGAGCGCACAAGAAAGAGATAAAGAAATGGAGAAAGATGGAGAGAAAGGGAGAGAAGGAAAGGGAGAGTAAGAGAGGGAGAAAAGGGAGTGTTAGAAAGAGAGAAAAAGTGAGAGAAAGAGAGAGAAAAGGGGAGAAAAAGCGAGAGAAATAAAGGGAGAGAAATAGAGAGAGAGAAAAAGAGAGAAGGAGAAAATGAAAGAGAAAAAGAAAGAGAAAGCAAGAGAAAGAGAAAGAAGAGAGAGAGAAAGAGAGGGAAAAAGTGAGAAGAGAGAGAAATAGAGGCAAATGGGGAGGAAGAGAGAAAGAGAAGCAAAGAGAGAGAGAGAGAAAGAGAGGCAAAGAGAGAGAGAGAAAGAGAGGGAAAGAGAGAGAAAGAGAGAGAAAGAGAGGCAAAGAGGGAGAGAGAAAGAGAGGCAAAGAGGGAGAGAGAGGGTGGGAAAGAGAGGGAAAGAGAGGTAAAGAGAGAAACAGAGGCAAAGACGGAGAGACAGAAGGAGAGGCAAAGAGTGAGAGAGAGAAAGAGAGGCAAAGAGGGTAAGAGTAGGAAAGAGAGAGAAGAGAGAGAGAGAGAAAGAGAGGCAAATAGGGAGATAGAGGGAAAGAGTGGGAAAGAGAGAGAAGAGAGATAAAGAGTGGCAAAGAGAGAGAGAGAGAAAGAGAGGCAAAGAGGGAGAGAAAGAGAAAGAGAGGATTTTTTTTTAGAAAAATCGAGAGAGAGAAAAGCTCGAAGAGCAGCATTTAATGGATTGGAATGAATGAGCCAAGCGGATGGTTGAGATACGACCTTCGAAGGCCTCTTTTTTCCTTCATCTTATACATACACATTTTTGTAACTTCCACAAAAGGCCATATAACACCAAGTGATGGCAGTGGCCGTGGTCCCCTAAAAACAGTGATAGTCTGTATTATGCAGGAACTTTGCCACCATTTATACTTCCTCCGTCTTGCCTATTCCTACAGGACCCAACCCTCCTTCCGTGAATTCCTCATGCAACAGAGGGGGAGTGAGAGAAAGGGAAGGAGAGTAGAAGAAAGTGGGAGGAAGAGTGAAGAAAAGGAAGAGAGACTACAAGAAACGGAGAGGGAGTCAAAGAGAGAAAGAGGAGAGAGGGAGAAAGAGAAAGGAGAGGGACTCCCAATACTCTCCTTCTTTCAGCCTTCAAGACACGCATAACTTAGTTGGATGGAAGTATAAGAAGAAAAAAATTATTATATGTTCCCGTTACACTTCCAAACCTTCGTCTTCCCCTTTACCACCAACGGTGCAAGGAGCGTTAAAAGGGACTATGGGTATAAGGGAGAGAAATGGGGGAAGGGAGAATCCCTGGGAGGAAAAGGGAGAGAGACTGTGGAGGAGAGCAGCAGAAGGATAGAAAGGGGGGGGGAAGGTGGGGGAGGAAATGGTGAACGGACGTTGACAACTTGTGCTTCAGGAATCTTTTTCGCATGATTTGGATGGAAGGACTCTCCTGAGGGTTGGCTAGAAATGGATAGAGCTAAATTGCCTTTTCTTATCGGGTCTAAGACACCGTGTCCCCCCTTAATGAGACTAAGGTTTGGCAAGACAGAGAGGGAGAGAGAGAGAAGTAGAGAGCATTCTGCAATCCCGCCGAGGTTTACCTTTATTCTTGTATGACTTCCTCTCCTCAACTTCTTATTCTTCTTTCTTACTTCACTTCTTACTTACCTTTCCTCCTCCCTTCTGAATACTCAAGCAAGTCAGTCACCTCCAACGCCAATGCTGGGTTCAACCTATGTTTACGTGGACTCTTCCCCACATGACTCTTCATTTATAGGCTCC
Organism: Disparrhopalites patrizii; assembly: GCA_034698585.1. NCBI lineage: Eukaryota > Metazoa > Arthropoda > Collembola > Symphypleona > Sminthuridae > Disparrhopalites > Disparrhopalites patrizii. The sequence goes on from JAQGBT010004811.1 coordinate 14,766, forward strand.
ACACACAATGGTGAGGGAGGGAGACCGTGGGGCAAGGAAATGAGAGAAAAACCTTAGAAGAAGAGAAAAGATGAAAAAGAGGGATGGTAAGGGAAAAGAAAAATGGGGGAACTGCCGATAATGAAAGAGTACAAGAGGAAAAATACAGAGTTATGAAGACGCAATCAAAGCGCCACAAAAGGAACAGGCGGAAAAGATGGAGCAACAGAGCTGAAGAGAGAAAAGGGGGAAATTTTGGGCAGAACCTGAACCATTGGAAACATAGAAAAACCTTTAAAAAAACTGAGAGAAAGAGCTGGACCGAGAGAGTGGGACACACATGGATAATAAATATTAAGCGAAAAAACATACATGGAGGAAAACAGAAAAAGGAAAGACCGGGAAAAATTGAGAAAAAGGAACAACGGAGAAAACAACTTAGAACAAGGCAAGAGAAGTAAGAACCAATTAGAAGCAGGAAACTACAGAAAATATCAGAAAAACGAAAGATAGACCGAGAAAAATTAGGATAAGGAAAGTCAACAAGAGAGAAACATTTAAAACAGAAAGCTAAAACAGAGGAAGATATTCAAAAGAAAGGAGAATCAGAGAGAAAAATTCCGAAAAGAGAATCAGAGAGGCAAATTCATAAAAGAAAAAAGAATTAGAGAGAAAAATTCACAAAAGAAAGGAGAATCAAAGAGAAAAATTCAGAAACGAGAAACGAATCGGAGAGAAAAATTACGAAACGAAAAAAGAATCGGAGAGAAAAATTACGAAACGAAAAACGAATCGGAGAGAAAAATTACGAAACGAAAAACGAATCGGAGAGAAAAATTACGAAACGAAAAAAGAATCGGAGAGAAAAATTACGAAACGAAAAAAGAATCGGAGAGAAAAATTACGAAACGAAAAACGAATCGGAGAGAA
>JAQGBT010004812.1:0-15673 GCA_034698585.1 Disparrhopalites patrizii
ATTGTTGAAAAATAAATTTCAATTTGAAAATTGATTAAACAATTGTTGAAAAATAAATTTCAATTTGAAAATTGATTGAACAATTGTTGAAAAATAAATTTCAATTTGAAAATTGATTAAACAATTGTTCTCACATTTGGAGAAAGTTCAATTTAAAAATACGTTAAATAATTGCTCAAAAATAAAGTGTAATTTAAAAATTGATTAAATAAAATAAATGTTTTATTTCATTTTATTTTATTTAAGTTTTTATTTTATTTCCAGGGCACGTGTCAATAATGTCTTTTTCAAAGGGGCATAATTCCTAGGGATTAATAGGGGAAATCATGGGGGAAAAGTTGGCTCATCCAGAGCATATAATAATCCGGAGATACCCGGGATACACGTCTCTCCCAGGACCCATAAAATCCTTTTAAATGACCGTTCTAAAAGGCTGGATTGTGTTTGTGTGTGTTAACCGGTCGTAAAATATGTTCGAGAATATCTCTTTTCAGTGCCTTTCTCCATTTCTGGTCGGACCTTCTCTTTATTTTCCTCACATTTGCGTTCTTCCATTTTGTGGTGCTTTCTCTCGTTTTTGCTCTTGCTTCTCTCCCTGTGAAATCTACCCATTTCTGTTCTCGTTCATCCTCAACATACTATCCTTTTGTGGGCCTTTACAGGAAGAGATGTTGATCGTTACGGGGATAGTAATTAATGAGAACATTTACCTACGATCGAATTATGGAGGGCAGTATGTATGCATATGGCCCATATAAGAATGTACTCCCAATGGTTGGAGGAAAGGCTAATGACATTGGAAATATTTTGCCACAACTAACTTCTAATAATTAGCCCGCCTCCCACACACACGGAAAAGTTTATGGTTATTCTTATACAATAGATCTGAGGTTATGGAGGATCTTATATAGTTATGTGGTGTACATAAGGGCACACATAATTACATGTGTGTATAGTTGTAGTCTTTTTCTATTATGGATGACTTTCTCTTTCGGTAACATTTAATTCTACGAAAGTCGATGCCTGGATACGTTTCGGAACTACTTCATTTATTTCCAATACCAAAAGTCATCAAGTTGTGGTTAAAACTAGCTCAAAACCACAATGGTAGGCAAGTGTGGGGAGAAATACGTCAATGGAAGATGATGGAAACATCATAATTATAGAAAGCAAGAGGAAATTTTCGTGCGGTAAAAACGCAATTCCGATGAGCATTTTGGGGAAGCATTCAAGTCCAAAAATGGGTGGAAGATTAATTTCAAAGTTAAATAAAATTAGGGGGAAAAGTTCAATCAAAAAATGAATGAAAGTTGATATTTAAAATTCGGATAAAGTTCAATTTGAAAATAAATTAATCAATTGCTCCGAAATTATTGCCTATTTAAAAATTAATTAATCAATTGCTCCGAAATGAAGTTCAATTTAAGATTGATTAAACAATTGCTCCAAAACAAAATTCAATTCAAAAATTGATTAACCAATTGCTCCAAAATAAAGTTCAATTTAAAATTGATTAAACATTTGCTCCAAAACAAAATTCAATTCGAAAATCGATTAAACATTTGCTCTAAAATAAAATTCAATTCGAAAATTGATCAAACAATTGCTCGAAAATAAATTTCAATTTAAACTTTATTAAAACATTGCTCTAAAATTAGGTTTAAATTAAGTTTCAAAGTTGATTAAACAATTATTCCAACATTTGCAGAAAGTTCAATTTGAAAATTGATGAAAAATTTCTTCCAACATTTAGAGAAAGTTCATTTTGAAAATTGATTAAGTACCTAATTGTCCCAACATTTAGAAAAAGTTCATTTTTAAAAGTTGATTAAGTAATTGTCCCAACATTTGGAGAAAGTTCTATTTAAAAATGAATTGGAACACTAATATAAAGCAGAGACAAATTCAATGTCAAAATTACTGTATTTAGTTGAATAATTGTAAGAAAATTTAATCGAATTTGAGGAGAATTCAATGCAATAATTGGGAAAGTATTTAAATTAACAACCGAGAAATTATTTAAATTAGCAAACGAGAAAGTATTTGAATTAACAAACGAGAAATTATTTAAATTAGCAAACGAGAAAGTATTTAAATTAACAAACGAGAAAGAATTTAATTTTAAAAAGTTTGGAGAACATTTAATTAAATAAGTTGATAATGCAAAGTAAAGGACGGAATAAGTAATATTAAGTTATATTGTAATGCAAAGCTATAAGGACAAAATTGAATTCAGAATTCCATCGAAATTTCGACTAAAAAATTGGGATAAATCTCCCGTAAAATTTTTGGGAGAAAGCAACATCCAAAGGATAAAAGAAAGTCTGACTTACATTCAACATTAAGATAGGCAACGGCCGTCTGTGACCCCCCAATCCCATTGGACACCCGGCATTCATAGAAGCCGGAGTCATCGGATTTCACGGGGTTGATGATGAGATTGCCGTCGGCGGGAGTCTCAATCCTGGTCTCCAAAGAGGAGATCTGACGAACTGGAACGCCGTCCCGGAGCCACACCACACTGGCATTGGAGGGGAGAGCCCGCCACTCACACGGAAATAACACCTTCTCCCCCTCCACTTTGGTCATGTTCTGCGGTGGGGTGATGATCACCGCGGAGCCTGCAAACAAATACAACAATTCATTTCAAAACATTTCCCAACATCCACTTCCGCATTATCATTTTTTCCAAACCTCCTCTTGACACCTTTTGAGGAATTCCCCATTAAAAACTGATGAAGATGTCCAAAAAATATTTCTCACAAATATCTCTCACAAGATTTTGACAGGGAAAATTACCACCCTGACATCTCCAATCCTTTATACACTCTCATCCCAATGACAGTGAGTATACCCTATATGCATATCCATGTTTCTTTATGTAAATATTTCCACAGATATACACATGTCTGTCCCCACGGAAAAAAGTTCCCCCGAGGGGATTTTCCTCGGTCTTCCCCAAAAATTTAATTTCGTCACCAGTCAACGCATGAATTGATAAAAGCTGGCCACTGACAACTCTTTTATCCTCATCCACCACTCATTCGCTATTCCTTCAGTCATTCTCATACTCAGGGAGAAATCCACCATTTCCCCCACTTCAAAACATGGGAGGTTATATATTTTTACGGGGGGCATATACAAATGTACATGTACATACTTTGGACTTGATTTAATCAGCAAATAAAGCCGTGTCACAATACCCACCAATCCCAACCCCTCTGCCTTTCTCTCTCCTGTCAATTTCTCCTTTCTCTTTCCCTCCTACATTCGCACACACTCAAAGCCAGAGAGACTTGACACAAGGGTTTTTTTATGTAAGCACGTTACGTATGCATTTACATGGTGTTTACCTCGGAGTGGGGAAACTCTCTGGGGTTTTCAACTCTTGACAGTTGATGAGAGAGCGACCAGGGGATGGAGAGGCTGAGGGAGGGGGGTGAAGGAGAGGAAAGAGGGGAAAGAGTGGCATGGAGAGAGATGGAGATGCTTCTATGTATAATTTGGACCAAAGAGAGTAACCAAGAGAGAGAGAGAGAGAAGGAGAGAGAGAGCAAAAGAGAAGACAGAATGGGAGAACACGGGAATGAGAAACAAATGAGAGAGAGCAAGAGAGGAAAGAATGAGAGAGAGCAAGAGAGAGAAAAGAATGAGAGAGAGAGCAAGAGAGAGACAAGAATGAAAGAGATAGCGAGAGAGAGCAAGGGAGAGAAAAGAATGAAAGAGATAGCGAGAGAGAGCAAGACAGAGACAAAAGAATGGAAGAAAGCGAGAGAGAACAAGAGAGAGAGACAAAGAATAGAAGAAAGCTAGATAGCTAAAAAATGCAAGAAACATAAAAAGACAGAGAAGAAAATGGGATAGAAATAGAGACGTTAGAGAAAGATAAATTAAATGTAGAGAGAAACTGCAGAAGAAATCTACATGGGTGGGTAGAAGGAATTTAAAAAAAATGGAGAGACGTCAGTAAGCAAATAAAGAACGAAAGAGCCACTACAAAAGATAATATAAGTAAAATAGAAAAGAATAATAGAAGAAAATATAAAAAACGGAATGGAAAACAATAAAATATCAGTAAAATAGAAAAGAATAATAGAAGAAAATATAAAAAATGGAATGGAAAACAATAAACTATCAGTAAAATGGCAAGGAAAAAGAAAATACAAAAACATATACATATGTATGTATAAAGAAAGAGAACGAAAAATTAAGAGAAAATATGAGAAAAATGGAAAAAGAGGCGAAAATACGAGCAAAATGGAAAAAGAGGCGAAAATACAAGCAAAATGGAAAAAGAGGCGAAAATGCGAGCAAAATGGAAAAAGAGGCGAAAATACGAGCAAAATGGAAAAAGAGGCGAAAATACGAGCAAAATGGAAAAAGAGGCGAAAATAGAAGGAAAATATAAGGTGAGACACAGACAGAAAAAGGGTTGAATAAAAGGGAGCAAAAGTGAGCAAGAGATGAAGTAAATTGGAGAAAAAAATGGAGCGAGAGTATGGCAAAGAAGCAGTGGGTTACACAACTTAATTATAATGCCACCCTGTGTGTTTCCCCTAATGGGTGGCTACGGCTTTCAGCAACGTCAGGTGTAATTGGACGGCTTTTAATTAAAAAATCCGCCACTCCTCATCTCATCTCTGGCTCCATATATGGAATGCCAGAATAAAAATACAGAGGAAAAAAACTAGGAAGCATCATCAACTTTATTTCACCCTCAAAACAAAGTTGAAGAGATGAATCCTGTCATTGCATAAACAGCTAAACAACCTATAGTATAACGTTAACATTACTCAAACTAAAACATCACATACGTACATATTCTTGCAATCAGAAAATGTGGTGAAATAGCGATTTGCAAACTGTTAATACAAATGAAAAATATTCACTTTAATCGTATACCAAAATATATCTACAAACGTATAGTTATGTACACCTTTGTACAATGTATAGTTATCTGTATGTGTAGTTATAGTATAAAGGTAAGGAAACTCGAAATTCAGGAAGAAATCGGTCAACGGTAAGGGATAAAGTAAAAATATTGGGAAAATTAGCAACCCACACAGAAATGCCAGGAGGGAGAGGAAAGACGGGAAAGACAACATTGTTGACACAAAAATTGATCTTCTATGGATCTTACTTATATAACAAAAAGTTTTTGCATAAAACAAAGTTCCTGCCATAAAAGCCAGACTGCCTAAAAAAGGGAAAGAGAGCGAAGAACGGGAAGATTGAGAGAGAGAGAGAGAGAGAGAGAGAGAGAGAGAGAGAGAAATAAGAAAAATGTGAAAATACACGACAAAGACAGAGAAAAATAGACGGAGATAGAAAGGAAATATAGAGACAAAGCAAGAAGCAAATGCAATCGGATAAGAATAAAAAAATGTAAACACAAGGAAGAAATGGAGAGAGAAAAAATTAAAGAGAACGACGAGCAAAAAAAAAAAGAAAATAAATAAAGAAGAGAGCGTGCAGGAATATTTCAAAAGAGAAAGAGAGTCTCTGTGAATGAACGAAAAGAGGGAGATATCAATAAAAAGTGTCTCCAACCCAAATTTTTTTGTCTCATTTTAGTGGGAGAAAAAGTTAAAAAAAAAAAACATTTCACTAAAGAATAAGAAAAAGTTTCTCGGGGAAGCAAAAAACAGTGACCCTTTTTTCCCTCTCATTCACTGTCTCTCGCTTTCTCTCTGTCTCTCTCTCTCCGTAATCTTTCACAGTGAGTCAAAGCCAACCAACCACACAACCCATACAAAATTTTTTTTTGTTCTTCACATTCAACCACGGGACACAATTTATATCTTGAGGCCATGACAAACTTGTTCCTCTTCCCCTCGACTGTGTCAATATTACAGAGGGCTGGAAGGGACCCTTGAATACTCCGTCGTATATGCATGAGCCGGATAGGAAATTGAATTTCCCTTCTTTTCTCCCACTACACACACACTCCCAAAAAACACATGGCTGATGAGGGTCTTTGAAGACAGAGGAGAAAACCCCCAAAAAAATCCCCTACTTTCACCAGGAGGAACAGTGGCATGGAAAATATTCCAGAGGAAAAAGTGTATTATTTTCGGTCAAACAAATACATATTTCTATCACAAATATCAATACTCAAATAATCATCTTCTACCCCCCCAGCAACTTGTTCTGAGGAAGAAAAATATTTGAAGGGACAAATTCCCCCAAATATCCCTGGGAAGATGTAACTTAAAAGGTAGGAAATTCGGCCGAAAAGGGAGAACCCAGAGAAAATTTCGTGAATATGCGGGCAAACTGCCAGGAGAATCTCCGTATAAGAAACTTACAAAGGAGCAAGAGTGAAAGCACTGAATGAAGAATTCTAAGGCAAGATCCTCCCAATTTTCGAACACAATTGCTCATGACGGAATTGTGTCCCTTTTTCTAGGTGATTCCTTTTTAAATAATTACAAAATTGGAATAATCAGGAGACAGTGCTCCCACAAACACTTCCGGGGGGAAATGAGAAGCAAAAATAAAAAAAATTGGAAATGCTTCAGAATCAAGAGAAAGGGTAGAAAGAGAAAGGCGGAGAGCTTTCCCCTGGTTGGTCCATATATCACAAAAAGATATTTCATATCAAGTTAATAAATCCCGCGAGTAAACAAGCTCCAAACATTTTTATTTCCCTTTTTTTCATTTCTTGTGCTCATTCCAATTTTTTCCAGGTCCTTTGCGTCTGTCTCTCTTTCTTCCCTCTCTCTCGTATTTTCTCTCTTTTGTCTCTCTCGCTTTCTCTCTTTCACCTCTCTTTTATGTTCTCTCTTTGTCTCTCTCTCCCTTTCTCTCTTTCCTGTCTCTATCCCTCTTCCCTCTCTCTCTTTTCTCTTTCACTCTCTTTCCTCTCTCTCCCTTTCTCTCTCTTTCATGTCTCTCTTTCCTCTCTTCCATTCTCTGTAAATCTGTCCTGTTTCCCTGTATCTCTCTCTCCCCTCTCTCTGTCTGTCTCTGTATTTCCTCTCTTTAAGTCTCTATTTCTACTCTTTTTGTCTCTGTATTTCCTCCCTTTCTTTGTCTCTCTACTTTCTCTATTTCTCTTTCTTTGTCTCTCTACTTCCTCTATTTCTCTTTCTTGTCCCTCTATATCTTTTATTTCTATTTCTCTGCCTATCCTGCCGCTTTGTCTCTTTCATTCCTCGCTATTACTTCATCTTTCCCTTTCCTTCCTTTCCTCCTTCGTTGTTTGTATTAATTTTTCTTCTCCTTGATTTCCTTTCCTTCTCAAATAGTCTCTTGCTTTTGCTTTCCTTCTCTTATCTTCATTTTTCTACCCAAAAACAACGCCGTACGAATAAAACCTGCGTGTGTCCCCTTCCCCTTGCTTTCCGATAGAATTACATACTCGGAGATTCATCATCGTGCCCTGACGGAATGATCGAGTAAGACAGCGGACGAAAAATAATATACATATATACATGTTACATGTACATATATATATACCACAAAAATACAAAGTCTCCCCAATCTCCCGTGACTTGGTCTTCTTTTTTATTTAATTTATGATTCCATTCAAATTATGTTATAAAAAATAAGAAAAATGCTTTTCAGATGAATTCCCCCCCTCTCTCTCTCTCACTTCTTCTGTTCCTCTTTCTTTCTGCCTCTCTCTTCCTATATTTCCGTCTCCCTTTTCCACCCCTGGTTTCCTCCCTCCCGAGCTCTTACCCGGTATGTGTCACTCCCCAAAGCATTGTCCAATAGGAGAGACATGGGAGGAGGGCAAAAGGGGATTTTATGGAAGAAACGGTTTGAGTTGGCGATAAAAAATGTATTTTATAGACAAAATAAAATGAAAACGAAAGGGAGAGAAATAGAGAAGGAGAGAGAGAGAGTGGAAGGAAGGGGGAAAGAGATAAAAAATTCATTTAAACATGTTGTGTGTGATTCAATTACTTTTTTTCTCCTCCCTCCTCAATTCCATGTCGACCTGAAGGAGACAAGAGATTTTTATGGGATTTTTTAAGTACTTTTACAGCCGTACCAATCGTCTGTTTCTCTTTTTTTCCTCGGGAGAACATGTACAGATTCTCTGGGAGATGTCTATGATAAGAGACATTTTGAAAGAACACGTGCTGGAGACGGAAAACGTTTTGGATGTAAAAAATTGATTATTTTGTTCAAATTTTTAATGAAATTTTGCGTACAAGTATGCCAAGGCAAAAATGAGGAAGGGGAATATATTTGGAAGTGAAAAAGGGGGGGAACGGGAAGGGAAAAAATGGGGAGACTTTCACTTGGCTGGTTTTCAACAAATGTGCGTGCATGTGTGACTATATGGATGCACGTACATATGTATGTATATATACGTTATATAAATGTACTATCACTATAGTATGACACAGGACCTAACCCTTTTTTCTTGGGACTCATTGACTCTTCTCCCACCAAATGTGAGGGTTGGACGTGTGTCCTAAGTGGAAAAACTGGGTCCATATGTAATAAAAATATCCACCTCTTTGACTATACAAGAACTTTGTTCCCGTCTGGTTATATTCGGTTATAAGAGAAGGTGAAAGCCCTCGATGGAGAGGGAACTTCCTTCCAACGGAATTCCAAATTCATCTGTCGATTCTTATACATGTAACGCTTGTTTCACTTTTTTCCCCTTTCATACTTTCTCTTTTCCAGGATTATGAATCTCACCCCTTTTTAGCCATCTTATTTGGGCTTCCTGGAATGGCTGTGTATGTATAAATGTGTTTGCACATATATCTGGGGTTTGTCCAGTTTCTTCGTGTAAATTGAGTTACATTTTTCCGTTTCTTTTGGACTGTGACTTTCTATTAATTTTTGCTTTCTTTTTATTTTTCTTCCTTTTGACTTGTTCCTCCGTGATTTGTAATTTCTTTCTTGTTGCACTACCTTTTAGTGCTTTTTCTTTTAGGGTTTCACATGTTCCCTGCGGTCTTTTCTGACTTTCTCCTATTTTAGGTCTCATTGCTCTGGTTTTAGTGTATTTTGTTTTCGTTCTTCCAGTGGAGTTTCTCCACTTTCACTCCTGATCCTGAAGTCCCCCGATTTTATTTTTTAGTGTCCGCTTTCACTCGTTTATTTTCTTTTGTTTTTATTTTCCGTTTTGCGGAATTTTGTTATCACTTTCTCCTCTTTTATACTTTGTTTTCTCTGTATTTAACCGCTTTTTTGCGTGTTATGACTTTTGGATTTGGTTTAACTTTTTATATTTGCTATCTCCGTGTTTCCTTTTGCTTTCTTTTCCTGCTTTCTCGACTTTTTTCTTTTGCTTCCTAGTTTGTTGTTTCTACTTTCTCTGTTTTTGCCTAATTTTGGCACTGTTTTTCCGCCTGTTTTTACGTCTTATCTTTCGGTTTCTGCTTTACGTTTTTCATTTCTTCATTTTAGTTGATCGTCTACGCCATTTTTCAATTTCCCTATTGTTTTGCCATTTGTTTCGGCTTTCCCATTTATTTTTCTGCTCTTTTGCTATTGCTTGAGAATTCTCACTTTCACAGTTTGCAGTCTCGTTTTTTGTATTTTTATTTTTCGTTTTGTCACTATTTGTTCACTTCTTCTACCCGGTGCTCAATTTAAATCTAAATATTAAATTAAATGTTAATCTGAATATCTCAGTTGTTTTGCTTTTATCACTTTCCCCGCTGGCTCTTGTTTCTATCCGGACTTTCACTACTAGCAATCTCGTCTTCTATTCCTAATATATTATGCCAAGTTCTAATTTTCCTATTTCCACTAATCACATATCATTTCTTATGAATTTCTCTTCTGAATTTCTTGCTCTCTCGGTTCCATCCAGTTGTCGTCTCTTTCGATTTTCTTCCTTTACTTTCTCTTTCCAAATTTCTAGTTCTTTTCCCATTCTTTATTTTCTCTTTGTCTAAAAAATATCCCCTTTTTCTCCTTTTCTTTTCTTTCTTTGCACGACCCAGCCTTTTATTTTCTCCCTGACATACAGTCCCTATTCACCTCCTACCCGCCTTTCCCTTTTCTTCTCCAGTTGCCACTGAAACTCGCCGTTCTCTCTCTCATTTTCAATCTTCCCCAGCACGTCCCTGCGTAAGTCGTAACATTAAAATAGTAGCCAAATCTAGCATTTGGAAAAGCAAAAAAAACTTTTTTTCAAGCAGTCAAGTCCAACCACGTCCTTAACTCGATTTACTCTTCCTCTTCTTCCTCCTTCTCAATTTTTTTCCCTGGGACCCTTCACGCTCAAAGTAATACGTGCCTGGAGGAGGAAGTGCGACGAGTGGCAAAAAAAACATGGGGTTAACCTACAAAAAAATGTCTGGCTCCGAGGTGTGCAAATATGGCTTGGGAAGGGAAATTCATGGGTTGTATTTGCCTTATCCCTACATACTTTCACCCACTTTGTCATTTATTAGGAGAATTTGTTCCTGTGGATGCACCTTTTTGGTTAGTACTAAAAATGTTCTCTCATGAACTCCAATTTTTAAGGTATTTTGACTTTATTATCCGAAATGCTCCTTCCACTTCGTTTTTTGACCAGTGCAGAAACTGCCATATTTTTCGAGTTTCTCCAAAATCTACTGGATGTGAAAGCCAAAAGTGTTTTTGTGAATGAAAACAAATTTGAAATTCTGCTGATTTTCCTTCGAGTTATTTTAAGGTTTCGACTTTACTCACGGTTTCATTAGTTCGGGTTCAAGTTTAAAAAGTGGGAAATTTAAAAAAATAATTTTATTTTTTCATATGCTGGAATCTTCCAAATATTTTTAATGCTGTCATAATCGCTAAAAGTCTCACTGTAAAGATAAAAATCAAATTGTGAAATAAATTTCTTCTTAAATCCAATTAATGTTTTCAATTCATGCTTTCTCCATTCTCATCTTTAAAAAGGCTTTAAAATCTATTTTTCGAAAATGCATTTAATACCTATTTTTTAAAAAGTCTTTTAAACCTATTTTTTAAAAAGTCTTTTAAACCTATTTTTCGAAGATGTATTTAAAACCTATTTTTCGAAAATGTATTAAAAACCTATTTTTTAAAAAGTCTTTAAAACCTATTTTTTAAAAAAGTCTTTGAAACCGATTGTTTAAACAGTCTTTAAAAACTGTTCTTGAGAAAGTATTTAAAAACTTGTTTAAAAAGTCGTAAAAACGCTTCTCTAAAAGTCTTTAAAAACGGTTCTCTAAAAAGTTTTTAAAAATGCTTCTTTAAAAAGTCTTTCAAAGCTCTTCTTTACTCTCTTTTTTATATCTTATCTTCTTGATGAAAAATGGAGGCATTTTTGGATTATTTATATCATTTCAGCGGAGCAAAACTTCGTTTTTCCCAATCAAAATATGCACATTTGTCTTCACTGTTTTTCTCTACGGCAATGAATTTAAAATTGCTGGAAAATTGGAATTTTATTTTATTTAAACGCCGGAAACTTGCCTAGGATTAAGATGACAAGATTTTTGGTTCGTCATGAAATATCAGCTGCAAGTTTTTCCCGTGATGTTTTTTTAGAATTAAATTTTGAACTGAATTAATGTGAGTCTTACCAGCAATAAGGACCTTGACGACATGATGAATTTTGCCCTCTCCATTACGAGCGATGCAAGTATAGTCGCCAATATCTTCATTCTTTATCTGTGAGATGCGGAGTTCAGTGCCTTCATTCACGATCGATACCGTCACCGATGGTTGTACGGGATCCGAGTCTTTGTACCTGCAATTGTGACACAAAACAGAAAAAAACCAAGTGAGTACCAGTTACTTGTCTCCACTTTTCGGAGGGTACATTTCATCCAAACAAATTTAGCACATTCGATTTTCTTAAAAAAAAAGGTCTCCAGCACAAAAAGTGGAAGATATTATTATGCCCCCCAAAAAACACTGTGGGAACAAATACAAAAGATGGAACTTTTTTTTTCTGGGGCGACAAAAAACGGTAGAAATGCCTGCATGCATGAATACATCCCTTTTTGAGCCTTTTTTTACCGGGAATTTCACTGCTTTTTGGTAACGTGCTTTCACCATAAGAACATATCTTGTCGCATTCCCTCACAACAATACATTTTACATACACGTCCTCTCTTCTTATTGTGCCAAAAAAAATGTTGTAGTACAGGCATTTTTTTGGGGGGGAAGACGGCGAAAGTGGGAGAAAGTTCTCTTGTCCTTTGAAATAGCCGGCACTCAAGATTCTATTGTGTTACGCCCCGTTAGGGAAGGATACGCACTGTGAAGGGAAGAAGATTTAAACAAGGGAAGAAACACGGATATAGAGATATGGATACAATCGAAGAGATACGGATACAATAAAGAAATATATACATATACAGAGAGAGAGAGTTGGCGAAAACAGAAACAAAAACAAAGACGCCAATAGTTACGGAGAAAAACAGGAAGAGAAATATTTCAAGATCGAAAACAAATAAGAAAAAAGAGTGAGAAGAAGGGAGAACACGAGCCCAGAAAGCATAAACCGCATAAAAGAAAGCGAGAAAAGTATGTAAGAGAAATATTAAAGCAAAACAGAAAGAGTGACCAAAACAGTGCAAAAAAAGGGAGAAGAAAAGAGTGCAGATGAAAGAGATAAAAAACGGGGAACAAAAAGTTAAAGAAAAAATGAAAAAAACAGTGTAAAAGAAAAAAATCAGAAGGACGTGCAGAAGAACGAGAAAAATACAAAGCGCACAAGAGAAAGCAGGATTTCACGAAAGAGAAAAACCTGCGAAAAACCGATAAAGAGTGCAATAACAAGTAATTATTGCAAAACAGATAGAAAGAGAGATATCAGAGTTTAACGGAGTGCAAGAGAAATAGCCAAATATATTAAAGGAAGAAGGAGACAAGTGTGCCAAAACGAGAAGCAGTAAAGAATATAGGAGAGAGAGCAAAAAAAATAGGAAAGAGTGCAAGAGAGAGTGGCAAGAGTGCATGAAAAAGACTACGAGAAAAGCTGAAAAGAAGGCAAGAAAAACAGTACAAATTGTTCAAGAGGCAGAAATCGTGATAAGAGAGTATAAGAGAGAGAGGAAGAAAATTAGGAAAGAGTGCAAGAGTGAGTGATTAAGAGTGAACGAAAAAGTCCGAACGAGAAAGAGTGAACAGTGAAGAACAACAATACAAATTGTTCAAGAGACAGAAATCGGGATAAGAGAGAGGAAGAAAATTAGGAAAGAGTGCAAGAGAGAGTGATGAGAGTGCACAAGGAAGATTGTGCGAGAAAGAGTGAAAAGAGAAGAAAAACAGTACAAATTGTTCAAGAGACAGAAATCAGTACAAGAGAGAGCAATAAAATTTAGAAAGAGTGCAAGAGAGAGTTATAAGAGTGCAGGAGGAAGATTGTGCGAGGAAGAGTGAAAAGAGTGCAAGGAAAACAGAAAACATGGTTCAAGAGACAGAAATCAAGAACCACAAAGGTTGAAGAGAGGAAAAGAGAAAGATCGAGAAGAAAAACGAAAGGCAGAAGAAAAAGGAGACAAAAGCCAAGTGAAAATGTGAATGCAGTCACGTGAATTTGTCTAGAAAAAAATGGCGTTTACCCCAATCATGCTGTCCCCACTTTCAACTCAAGATATTCTACCTTCCAAAAAAAATTCTTTAAACATGGAACAAGTTTTTTTTTCCTTCAAGAGTATTTCCCTCTTCAATTCTCTTTACATGTGTTCCTTTTGGTCCTCAAAAATGGGAGAGCAAATGGAGAAGGGTCGGTGAAGTTTTTTTTTTTTGGCATGGAAAAAAAGGAAGAGAGAGAGAGAGTAAAATGTAAAGTATATGATAAAGGAAAACCAATTTCCCTGTCCGTACATTGTACAAGTTTTATGTAAATATTCCCGCTTTCCCTCCCTTGCACTCTCTTTGAATTGCAATGTCAGTATTTACACAAAACATCCGTCAAATTTACACACATTCCTTTCGGACCCATTTTATGTAACGAGTATCGGGAGGAAGATACCGGGAACATTTTTTTGGGGGTTGGGAAAATTGTACATACTTTTCATTGCTGGAAAAAAAATTCAGTTTCTCTTTTTCTTTTGCCTACGAAATTCCAGTCTGGAGTCAAACAGAAATTCTTGAAGTATCGCGGGAAAATATAAATGAAGCAATACTGAGGAAAGTTCTCCCGGAAAAAAAGGAAAATATCGGAAATCATATTTCCATCCTTTCCGTCTAACAGCTTCCGATTGGCAAACCATTTTCTGAAGCAAAAACTTACAGTGTAATTCCTTCTGATTGAAGATGCCGTCAAAGTAAATTTCCGGAAATAATGAAACCGTGATTTAGACAGAAAAATTATTTTCTACCCTTTAGGTGAAAAACGGATTTTCCATTATTTCCTTTGTCGGAACTTCCCTATTGCAAAAGGGGTACAAAAACGGGGATATCAGAAAATAATTAGCACCTGCCGGAAACGGAACATAACCCGGAAGGCCCCAGGAAAAATATTGCCGTGAATTCCCGCCTCGTATTCGAAAGCAAGAAGAGAAACTTTGGAAATAAAACCAAAGAAAAAACGACGACAGCATTCCCTCGGGGAATTGAAGTAGGAAGTTGCGCTCTCTATTTTACTATAATAATTAACACATCCCTAACTCGACTGGTTCTACAAAGCTACAAAGCTAAGGGATAAGCGGGGCTCCGTTCCTTGGCTTATCTCCCCTCCAAAACCAGACAACTTTCTCCTTGGCTTTTCCCCATATCGTCAAGATGTCTGAGAGAGAGAGAAAGAGAGATGTTCAGAAGAGTTTCAGATATTACCCGCAGATACTCAACGTGGCGTTGGAACTGAATCAAACTCATTAGCTACTTGGGTGGTCAAAATAAACTTGTGGGATAAGAGGAGAGAGATACTGGGAGGGGAAAAAACAAACAATGGAAACATTTAAATTGTCAGCCAGAAAACAGAGCATGGGAGGAGGAAAGAGAGACAGAGAATGATTGAAAGAGGAAAAAGATAATATTAAAAAATAAGATGTAATTGAACGGACGAAAGAACTAAATGTAAAGGGAACAAAAGAGCAAAAGAGAGAGAGCGAGAGAAAGATAATAGAAGAAGAAAAAAAGCACGACAAAAAGTGGAAGGGAGAGAGAAACAAAGAGAGTAAGAGATTGGAGAGAAAGAAGAGAAAGACATAAAAAAGAGCAAAAGAGAAAGAATTAAAGGGAAAAACAAGGGAGAGGAGAGAAAGAGATAAGAAGAAATAAAATAAAGAAGAAGAGACAGAAAGAGATAAAAAGAAATAGGAGACAGAAAAAGAGACAGAAACAGAGAAAAATAAAAACAGGAGAGTGAGAAAGAGACAGAAAGAGAGAAAAATAAAAACAGGAGAGAGAGAAAGAGACAGAAAGAGAGAAAAATAAAAACAGGAGAGAGAGAAAGAGAGAGAAATTTATAAAAAGAAAAGGAGAGAGAGAAATAGACAGAGAAGGCGAGCGAGAAAGAGAGAAAATTAGAACGAGAGAAAAGGTGAGAGAGAAAGAGAGAGAGCAGAAAAAAATACAAAGAAAGAGAAGGAGAGAGAGAGAAAGAGAGAAGAGAGAGGGAAAAAAAGAAAGAAAGAGAGAGAGAAAAATATTCAAAGAAAGAGAAGGAGTGAGAGAAAGAGAGAAGACAGAGGGAAAAAAAGAAAGAGAGAGAAAGAGAGAGAGAGAAAAAAATACAAAGAAGGAGAAGCAGAAAGAGAAAGAGAGAAGAGAGAGGGAAAAAAGAAAGAGAGAGAAAGAG
>JAQGBT010004813.1:0-15673 GCA_034698585.1 Disparrhopalites patrizii
TCCCCAGATTTGGCCTAAAATGTCTGTTGGATTACGGATTACAATTGATTTTGCCACGAAGGTGGATTACGGATTACCCTGCAAACTTAGAGTTGGGATTACGGATTCGGATTACAGTAATCCGTAATCCGTATCCGTAGTACTTTCATAATTATTATACAGTGATGTCTCGTAATAACAACATTTCTATGTAACACCATTATTTTTCCAGTCCTTTGTACATGTGAGGCATATTTAATGTTCTACATAACAACATTTCTCTGTAGCAATATTTTTCGGCCTTCCCTTCAGAGTTGTTGTATAGAGACTCCACCGTAATTAAAGCTCCATTTGCAAGGTTTTTTTTTTGCTTTCAAAACATTTTTTTTTGCAGTTGGAGCAGGTTCGGCAGGTGCAGTGGTGGCCAATCGGTTATCGGAGCATTTTAATGTCTTACTACTAGAGCGTGGCGGGGAGCCGAATCCGTTAAGTGCCGTACCAGGAATGGCGACAATTCTTATCAATTACCCTGAGGTCGACTACATGTATCGAAGTGTCCCGCAAACACACTCGTGTTTGTCCTTGAATAAAAAGGTAAACATTAACTTGCATTTTTTCATAATACAAAAAAAGGATTGATCTAGAAAAAAATACGTCCCCTATATATAGTTAATTTAAATTAATAATCAAACTATAGTTTTACGCTCATGAAGCACTACTAAAAGCCCACCTAAAAGCCACAAAGCACACTCGAAGATTTTTCAAAAGGCTTAAGATTAAGATTTCATTAATTTGACCGTCAACTCTTACTATAATAACAGCACTCTATCCGCACATGAAATTGTGCTGTTATAGCAAGTTGATGCTATAGAAAATTGGGTAAAAAATAAATATTAATTAATCAAGACCAATTCCAGATAATAGCTTCATAATTTATTGAAATTTATCAATATTTACGCAATTTTACTAAAAATGTTGAATTTTTGTTGAAAAAGGAATAACTTTGTCGTATTGAAAAGTTCTATAGTAAGTGTGCTTTTATATAGAGAGCTGTTATAGTGAGAGTCGACTGTAATTCACACATTTTCCCCAGACTTGGAAGACCGGAAAAACGTAAAATAACAGGAAAAAAACGATAAAAAACCCTGAAACCACGGTTTTAATTTCATTAAAGAACACCCTAGCATTTCTTACCTGCAATTTCTTCAAAAGATAAAGAACAAGTTGCACGGTTCATCTATTATTGTCGGCTATAGAAATATGTACAAAAATAAGACTGAAGGTCAGAGGAAAGTGTGACAAAACGAAAAGCAAATAATTTACTTTACAAGAGGGTAGGTACAAGTATATAATTGTTTGTATTTTGTAACAATTGTTTTTATTGTTTTTCCTGATATGACAGCAAAGTTCATGGTCTCGAGGAAGGGGCTTAGGGGGCTCAAGTAATTTGAATCTGATGGTATATTTGCGGGGTCATCCGATGGACTACAACAACTGGGCCAATATCACGGGTGACTCCAGATGGGCGTACAATAATATTATTCCATTCTTTATGAAATCCGAAGACTATTGTTTTGAGTGCGAGCACAATTATCGGGATGTAGTTGAGCGTAAGTTTTAATGATTTCTTATGCTTGTTACAGCTAATAATATTATTATGTTTCAGACGTAATACAGTGGAGTCTCTTTATAATCACCTTCGTTATAACAGCATAACGTTAAAAAATCGTTATAACGTCAGCAAATTACAACCTCTGGTATAATAATAGAAAGCACGCTAGATTTGTTTCCTATAATAACGCATTAGCCAAACATTTCTAAATTTCTTTACAACAGCGAAATTTCTGGTTCGGTTGGGTGTTGTTATAACGAGACTCAACTGTAATTTGGTTTTTAGTATGACAAAAGATTATTTGATTGTATGGCTTCTGCGCCCATGCAATATTGTGGTAATCCCTTTCAAGGGAATTCTATCATACATTTGTAGAGATAATCAAAATATGTACATCGTATTTAAAATACATGTATTTGAAATACGTATATTTTAAACACATTTTTGCATTTTGTACGTGTATTTTCGAATACAATTATATTCTACATTTATTTTATTTGTATTTATATACTCGTGATTTTTTGCAAGTATGTATTTTGCTCTAATTTGTAACTTAAAAGTGCACCAAGGCAAAGTCTAATTTGCAATTTTTGGATTGCGCTCTAAAATAAAAATGAACGCATATGACACGTATTTTAAAAGTTGCTTGCATTTTGTTCAAATACGAATTTTAAATACAATTATTCGTATTTTGTAATTAAAATATGTATTTAAATATATAAATATATTACTAACTTAACTATACTGATTGTATGTATTTTGTAATTTGTATTTTGTGCTTGACTCAAAATACAATTGTGTTTTGTAATTAAATACGTGGGCAGCAGCCGATTGTAACTGATTAGTAGTCAAAAGCCCGGAGTGTATTTTTGTATTTTGTAATTAGTATTTGGAACTAAAGTATTTTGGACATCTCTATTACATTTTCTGGGTATAAAATAATTGTTTTTTTGTAAAAACATTTATTACACTCAGAGGTGAGCAGTGACTTTGTAAGTAAAATCCTTGAAGATGGTTTCTGATTTAACAGCCTTTTTTCACCGACGTGGCGGTCCCTTGACGGTGGGAAGACCTTCCTACAATCCTCTGGTCGAGAATTTCCTTCAAGCGTCTGAATGGAATGGCATTCCCAGGGTGGATTTAAATGGACCCTATCGTGAAGGTATTGCATTATTGCCATTATTAAAATCCCTTTTTTTAAGTCAAGCCATTTTTCTCTAATCCAGCATGTATACTGGAAAATATTTTATCCAAGGCAAATTATAGTTAACTACAATTAAATGTATACCTGCATTTATTATGCGAAAGAGATATACTCCAATCCTTTTTTTATTCCTTTCCTCCTTCATTGACAATACGTATATATTTGTTGGGGGTTCATCACATTGTTGTCTAAATATAACCAGGGGCTGCAAGTGTGACTTATTCCCAGCGCCGAGGTCGACGTTGGAGTACTTACAGAGCATTCATTGAACCTGTGAGGAGGAGACCTAGTTTGACAATTCATAAACATTCCAGAGTTTACAAGGTAACAATTTTATTTTTGTATTTCTTCATACCTTATTCACATTCATATAGAGACAATAGTTTACAAAAGTAATATATTTACTTTTCTACATACTTTATATTTATATTTCTTATGCCGTTATGTGTATGTATAAGGTTCTCTTTCGCGGTGACAACAATGAGGCCTACGGCGTGGAATATGAACGACAAGGAAAACGGAAGATTGCTGTGGCTACAAAGGAGGTCATCATTAGTGCAGGATCCCTGGACTCAGCCAAACTTCTGATGCTATCCGGAATCGGACCTAGAGAACATTTGGAGTCTCTGGGAGTATGTTTCCTTGCTTTTATACAAAAATACAAAAGAATTAAATTGTATGAAAATTAGTTTTTCTTGGGGCAATGAAGCCTTACTGAGACAACAGTTTACTTTGTTTGATACTTTTAAAACAACGTATAGTAGAAGCTGTACTAATAATGCGAAGGAACACTTCAACTTTTTTTATAACGTATTGTTTTTTTTATAAATTTTTTATAAATTTTTTTATAAAGTATTGTTATAACAATACTAGAAGTACTCAAAAATTTTCTTTCTTATAGACATGAAAAAAAAAATTGCACTCCCTCGCCCTTCAACGAATTTTTCCTCTTTCGGACGGGTGCTCCACTGCTCGATGCGTTTTTGCCATTAAAAATAATTTGCCCTTCGCTGCCCAGTGTTTAGAACTTACAATTAGTGCAGACACGACAGCCCTCTTTTTTTGAAAGGGAAGCCGTCATTTTAAGCTGTTTTGAAAAGTTTTGCCGGTGGCTGCTATCAAATCAATAATTATCAACTAACAAAGCGAATATATCAATTTTTCAGTTCAGATTTGCATTTCTTATAGTTTTAATACATTTAATAAATTAATCCAGCGTGTAGGAAATGACCAATTTATTTTCAGCCTAAAATTAATATTTAAAGCAGCATCCATAAGCTAATTTTACTATTTAATGCATGAAAACAAAGGATAGCTTACATTTATCGGAATACGTCGGTTTGTAGCTACAAAAAGAACCTTCTTTATTGAAAATTTATTGAATTAAAAATAGTCGATTCCAAATTTTTTTCTAAATCAAGTATCAGTATTTCAGTATGAATCAAGGTCAGATTCGGATTTGTGATTCAAAGTATGAATTTGACTCAATTTTGTGATTTAAAAATGAATCCAGTTTTTCATCTACTCGATTCATTACTCAAATACGAAAAATACAGTCGATTCTCCCTATACCGGCCCTCCCTGTAAGAGCACTTACTCTATAATAGCAGTGCAGAATCCCCCCTACTGCTTTACCATGTAAAATGCTCTCTCTATAAGAGCACTCCCTATAACAGCAGTTACTCTATAATAGCGGGGTATTTTCTTCCCTCGGTCACATTCCTCTCACTATAACAACACTTTCTTCCTACAAGGCATTAGCGCCTAAGTCAGGCTTCCCTTCAACATTAACGGTTTCTCTATAACAGCACCGGAACTCTATACCAGCACAATTTTATTGTTTTCTCACTAAAAAGTAAGTATTTACGCCGAATTATGTAAATATTACTAGAATTTGGAAAATTATCGAAGTTAAGCCTGAAAATTAATTAATTAATATTAATATTTTTTAACTAATTCTTTATACTAGCAGTTCGTTATAAGAACACTGTTTCTGGTGTAAATAGGGTGCTGTTATAGAGAGAGTCGACTGTATATTGATTCGGATTCGATTCGTACTTAAATTCCCTCAAAACTCATCAGTATACACAGATTCATGCGGAGCACTAACTACTAATTCGCAATTCGGTAGAAAAAAGAAATAACACAGGCCACACAGCCGCAAACTTTACTTTAACGATCAACACCGATTAAAAACCTGCCATAAAAACTGTAAATCTATCGAATTTCTCTAAAATGTTGGCTTCTAGGATTAATTGTTGAAAAAAAAATATTCCATTTATTTTTGTTGGCTCATTGCAGATAAGAGTGCGCGTGAATTCACCGGTTGGCAAAAACCTCCAAGATCATATCGGCACATTTGCCGGTCCATTCGTGATAGACCGGCCAAAATCCTTCATCATCGAAAGGGAAGTGGGAGCTCTGGATGTGGCTGAATTCGTTGGGAATGGAACGGGGACGCTCACACAAACGGGGATTAATGCCAACGCCTTTTTCACCTCTTTCCGGGCGAACCGAGACGGCGAAGGGGGTTGGCCGGATACGCAATGGATGTTTCTGGGGGTTGGAACCGGCGAAACGCTCGCCCACGACTTCTCCCACGCCTTCAATATCCGTGAGGATATCCTCACCGAGTTCTACAAGCCCATCGTGGGTAAGGATTCCTTTCAAATGACCGTGATGTTGAGCCGACCCAAACAACGAGGGGAAATGTTCCTTCGGTCGGCCAACTACAGGGACGATCCCATTTTTAATCCGAGATACTTCGAGGATCCCCGGACGGAGGACATTCTTGTGATGGTGGAGGGCTGTAAACGGGCTGTTTATATGGCTGAGAATGCCCCAAGTTTTAGGAAGCTCAATGCCCGGCTTTCCCCTTTCCCCTTCCCGCCTTGTAGGCATTTGAAATTTCGAAGTGATGCTTACTGGGAATGCTTTGTTCGTCAACTCTCCGTGAGCATATATCATTACTCGGGGACGACGGCCATGGGGCCGAGGGGGAATCCCAACTCTGTCGTGGATTCCGAGTTGAGAGTCATCGGGACGAAGAGATTACGAGTCATGGATGCGGGCATTATGCCAACGGTCGTTACGGCCAACACCAACGCCGCCGTTATTATGATTGGGGAGCGAGGGGCACAATTCATCCTCGACACTTGGAGTCCTTACATCACCAAAAGTAAAAATTTTAATAACCAACCCCGGAAGCCCTTCAGATACAGTTTTGGATAAGGAAAAGTCCATAGTATATACGTTCAATTGCTAAATAATAGTTGAATATTAAAACTACATATAAAAATAATCCTGACTAAATTATTTTTGTATAGCTTCGGGTTTCTATAAAGCTGTAGTAATTGAACTATAGCAATTTTATATAGTGTAGCAATGTTTTATATAAGCAATTGTGATTTTTTTGTTTTATGAATTGTTGTTTGTGTCCTGTTCAGTGGAGTCTCTCTATAACAAGACTGCAGGGAAGGGAAAAAATATTGTTACATATCGTCATTTACGTATCAAAGTTGACCAAGTTTTTATCTTAAATGCAAACCTGACTAACGGAGTTTTTGTGACGGAATTCGTAAGGTCAAAGTTGACTACAGTGGACTCTCGCTATAACAACCCTGAAGGGAAAGGCACAAATGGTTGTTATTTGGAAAAGTTGTTATATGGAACATTTAATGTGTACAATACATATACAAAGGGCTGAAAAATTAAGTTGGTATAAGGAGAGTTGTTATAGAGAGAGTCCACTGTAATTGTAAATGCCAGCAATGCTATCAAACGGCGCGCCTTATCTTATCTATGGATAAGTTACGGGAGCCGCCGTAAAGCATTGGTGCACTTGGTCAACTTTGAACTTATGAATTCCTTCAGAAAAACTCCCTTAGTCAGGTTTGCATTTAAGATAAAACGAACTTGGTCAACTTTGACACTAAAACGACGATATGCATTGGGAAATGTTGTTATGTATGTAGAACATAAAATCAGTATACCTTACATGTACAAAGGGCAGAAAAAATAATGTTGTTACAGAGAAATGTTGTTATAAAGAGACTTTTTATAGAGAGACTCCACTGTACGCTTCCTTGTCCGTTAAATTTTCGGCTGTAATAGAGTCTGTGCTTACTTACACGTAATTTTAGTACGAAACGCCTGTAATTAATACTCATTAATATTGTTAATGTTATTAAATATCTGATAAGAGCTGCTGAAACTGGTCATAATTGTGAGTTTGCTTGACAGAGCAGCGGTATACACACGTTTAAAACTATCTTGTTCTCTTCGTCTCTTGTTAAAAGCTCACTTGTCATCAAGAGTGTATAAATTATATAATGTAATGGGTGTGTAGTATGATGTGCCATAATGCGGATGCCACATTGACGGATTACTTGGAACGGGATTAGGATTAATATTCGGATTATTTCAAAGAAAATTTATTTCTGGGATTGGGATTACGGATTACTAAGGGTTTGTGGATTGAATTAGATTACCGGATTAAATTTAAAAAATCAAAGAGTTGGGATTAAATAATCCCGGATTAATATATTAGGGATTATACGGATTAAGAATTTTAAAAATATACTTGATATTCAAAAGCGTATTCTGAATTATTTTGAACAGTGGTCAGTTAAACATTTTAATCACGTAGTGTTGGAAAATGGAAAACCGAATTTGGAAGATACTTATCGTAGAGAATCAGTGTAGAAATTAAAAACGAAATAAAATCAAGAATGGATGGATGAAAAAAGATTGTCAAGAATGGATTGTCAATGCCTTGAGCCTTAATTATTAGTTGTCAGCTATTCAGTTTCCAAATATTTGATCTTATTCAACTGACTTGACACGAAACCGCAGTGTACAAGTGTACATGCATGAAATTCATGTAGGTATACAATTGCATACTTTCAATTAAGTATGGCAATTCTAAATAAAAGTTGACTAGGTGTACATAATAAATAATAAAGTTACCAATTTAAATGGACCGTCTAACCGAAAAAAGTTTAAAGAGAATAAAATAGGAGTCTACATAGAATGTAAACCATTGAAAATCCCATCATCACATGGAGTGAACCGCGAATCCACTGCGTTTGAATTTTTCCCCAACTTTTCCAACTTTTCGTCTTTAATTTCCTTTTTTCCAATATTTTTTTCTTTTTTTCTGTCGATCGACCCTATTCCTTATACCTAATTACCTAATACATAACAATTTATAGGGGAATCACTGGAGAAAATAGAGAAAATTCCTACATTTTAACTTTGAACTTTGACACTACAAAATCAGTTGTTCATCTCCTGTGCTTCAGCAAAGTTTCAGGTGTGCTGTTGGTAGGGAAAACGGCGCAAAACGCACATTTTCTCCGACTTTTAAATTTACTCAAGTTATCAAGGTGGTTGTTTCAGTTAAGTTAAAGGTGAAAACTGAAAATTTAAGTGCGGACCTATAACAGGAAGGAATTGTATTCAACAATTAAAGATCTTCGTTTCCGTTAGGTACATCCTTTTTTTTTATACGGATTCATGCCCGGCGCCTACAACCAAAAGGTTGTATGGTTGGTTAGTTTGGTAGTACGTTGGTATTTTATTTACGTATTACAGTTGAAATTTTAACATACTAGAGATGATTTGTGCTGTTTCTGAAGTTGATGGAAGTAATTATTAAATCGAGATGATAACTCAGTGGTGTAAATGGCAAGAGGAGCAGCCACCGCAGAGTGGGTTAATTTTGTGGGGGGACCTCTATTTTTGAATAGTTTAAGTTTACTTGGTTATTTCTAGTATACTACATTGGTGTGGATTGTTCCATTGTTGCAGGTTGTAGCCGGGGATTCCTGATCACCGATTCTGTGGAGTTTGCACAAATGTGAAGCACGTCGGAGGATCATCCGAATTCGGGATAAGGATAAGGAACAGGGAATCCGAAATCGTTACCGTTGAAGTTGAAGTGAAGTCATGTTTTCCTGGGATTTTGCTTCTGTTGTTAGACTCTGAATTGTGTTTGGTGTAAAAATTGGGAAAACGTTTAATCATATTCAAAAGACGAGACGGATGGCAGGCGGAAGACGAGTCCGACCGGTGATTAACAAAAGCAGTAACAATGCCATCATCTTCCCCATGGATGATCGGTAAGCATGGGTGTCAAAAAGTTATTATTGAACACGTTTATATTTGCATTGTTTAATAACTGTTCAAATATTGATGGAAAGAACTTTGTAGGGATACAGTTGATTCTCACTATAGTAATGATTTCCATTAAATCAGCCAATTTTCCCCGCTGTACCGAAAAACCGTTATAAAGAACAGAAAGTATATGTAAATAATTTGAACGTAACAGTATCTGCCATCGTGATAGAGAGAAAACGGTTATAAGGGAGCCCATTATAGAGAGAATCGACTGTAGTTATTTTATTTTGAGATTAAAATGGCGGATCAAATAATGGTTGTGCTTGATTATCAAATGTATGTACATCATGTATAGTGATGTCGTTAATCAGATATGTTCGTTTAATTTTGTGCTTTTTCTTGTTTGGATTCTAGGCCAACATCGGCTAGTAGCGTGTCGATGAAACATATCCGGTTGCCCCCAATGCCCCGAGAGTCGAAACTACTCTTTGAATTCATTTTGCTGTTCCATGTGACCGTGTTCACTTGCCTACAATTTCTTCATCTGTACAGAACGGTTTGGTGGCTTCCTCAATCTTTTAATTCTGCTGGCATGGTTAGTGAGTTGTAGTTGTCGTGTGGTAAATTGTTGATCCTGTAAAAGATTGAACCAATTATGGTACAGCATTTAAATATAATGTGTGTATTGTGCTAATATGTACATATACAAATGCTTTGGATGTGTGATTTGACCAACTTGAGCTTTGTTTCTTGTGGAGTGGATATTTGATTGTATGCTACGGTGGGGATGACAAAATACAAGTAGGGTACTTTTTATCCGCAGAATTTTTACATGATTGATGGCAACCTCGTGGCATTTATTCTGGCAATATTAGCTCGCCGTGTTCCGTATGCCTTGCTGAAAAATCTGCTGCCTAGCTCCAGTCAATGGATACTACAGGTGGTTCTCAGTATCAATATGTCTATTTGGCTGCTAATCACCGGATTCGCCTTGGTCATCACCAGGTCGGAAGAACATGGGTTTAAGGGACATGTGAACCTGATGCTTCACTTTATCTACTTGTTCTGGCCGTAAGTTTCTTTCGCAAGCAAGTGCACAGATACAATTAGGCCATATGAATAACACTGTTGTGACTTATTTGCAATTTTGGCAGTATACTACTACTTCTTAATGTCTATGGCATATCCTTGGATTCCGTGTTTGAAGCTGATGAATTGGACTTGGAGGAAGGGGACCATCATCAATGCAATGTGATCTCAAATGCCATTCGAGAGGAAGTTGAATATTTGCGGAAGTATTTTAATGACCGAATGCGGAAGGTTCTGGTCCAAACAACCTTCGTGGCATATTATTCCACTTTCTTACCTTGGGCGTTTGTACCAGTACGTTGTTTTCAACATATTGTTTCAGTTTGATTCTCTTCAGTTAAATCGTTACATATACAGATATTAAATAGGTATTTTTATATTTTGCGCATCATGAAAGAAAATCTTGAGATTTCCAAATGTTATTTTTTTGCAGCCTTATGTTTATTACGATCTGTGGTTTGTGACCCAACACTTCATTCTCACTTGGATGCTCACGTTCAGCCTCTTGATGAGTCGCTCATTTTGCCCCGAATTCAGTGATCACCTTCACAAAGCTGCTTCTCATCTAGGTCGTTGGACTCGCCTTCGACCAAACCATATCCCCTCCCAGTCATGGCATCCTGATCATCCTCCCTTCGCCCCGGGTTCCATTGTGAAGCACCAGAGAGAGTTGTTCCGAGCGGAAGGCTACATTCCTATTACTTCGGAGCCTGGCAATTGCATTCATACCCGATTTTTTCTCATATTTTCGGGGTCAAGCTTTCACCGGATCCTGTTGGGTTACCACGTATCCATTATATTTATTACATTGCTTATCCTCATTCGGGTCACTGAATGGTATCAAGTTCTCTCGGTAGCAACCCTCCTCATTACCAGCCTGTTCACGTTTGTTCGGTTAGGACGAGACTTTCTCGTCATTTGGAAATTGTACGAAGCTGAGGAATTGATTACGAGGAGAGGAACAAGTTCTTCACCTACCGCTCCTTCTACTAATTGAGTAACTTTTGCGTACGAATAAATATCACTCCAGAGTTTCAAATGAAGGGTATTAGCAAGCACTATTTTCTTGCTCTACGCTTAGAACGGTATTCTGTGTCAATGTTGGTTTTATATTCGCAAATAGCAAATATGAGCTACGTCACTTGTTTCGTATACGAATCTGTATAGTGTTGTTTAGTTGTATTTGGCCGTCGAGCCCAGTTTTGTAGTCTCTTTATCTAGTTCTTTTAAAACAGCTGTAACGTATAGGTAGACCCTATTTTTACATACTTTTGACTTATGGAAACAAATTTTACGTAACGCAATTTACCTGATTTTTACCAAGAACTGGAAACAACTATGCGCTGTATAGTTGAAATACTAGACACAATATTTTTAGTATGTATTTAGTATTTTTATTACCTTTGTTATATTACTGCTACGAGAATATTTATTTAGAATAAAATATGAATACTGTGTTTAAAAACATGATATAGAAACTAAATAAACTTGATGTGACGCATCTTTCAAATGCACGAAAATATATCGAAAAAAAAAATCAGGGAAGTGCAATATTTGATTGGAAATTTTGATTTCCACTCGAGCATTAATGTCCAAAACGAGCATCTCCAGAAATTCAAACATTTACTTTTCGATTTAGCCCTTCTTTAATGTAATATATCCTTATTTTATGTTTTATACAGGCGCGCTGAGGTGATTTTATTCAATAAAACGGTAAAATAAAAGGTACATAATTGATAAACAAATTTTTATGTTCGCATGCTATAATGCAAGGCAGGACGCCAAACTCAAAACTTTTGTGAAGGTGTGCGTCCCAAAGGGCTTGTTGGACGCCACTAATCAGATAACGGGATGGGTTAAGCGTGAAAGCATTGCTCCTTTTCCCAAGGTCGTCCAAGGGCTAGTTGTACAGAAATAGGTGTAGATACCTATATATCTATAACTATATAACATAATTTACAAAGCGTGAATATGCAATGCGTTTATGTACACACCTGATAGAGCATTGTGTGGTAAAAATAACCCTTTGAATTTCGCTTTTAACCCATTTCACTTGCATTCCCCCACCCAAGCTTTTCCCTCCAATAAATTCTGAATGGAATAAGAGACGAGAGACGACGTATTTTAATGTCTCAAAAACACACTTTTCGTCCCCCCAACCAACTTTCCCCCAAGGTATAACATCCGAATCGGTATTGGAATTCCAATCGGATTTATATTAATATTTTTCAGTATTTTAATCCAAACTATGTAGTAATCCATATGTTTTTGAGAGAATAATATTTAAATTGGATCCTATTTTAATTTAATTTAATTGGATCCTAACCCTAATTTTTGTTTTAAATTTGATACAATAAATGATCCAGCAAAAGAACTACAATAGAGGAAAAATAATCCTTTAGTATAAAGTATTATTATACATGCCGAATCGAGGATTAAAACCGTGCCTCATATTATAAGTAAAGTTTTGTCATGTGCTTAATTATAATCCGTTTTGATGACTGCTCTTCCTTTGACCAGCACGTGACAATTTATTTTCGATGTGGGAATTTTCACCCTTTTTTCCAGCCTGGACATCTATGCTTGTATTGTGTTGGGAGATGACAGGTGTAAAAATGCAAAGAAAGGGTTAATCTATCCCGGAGCATCCCACTTTCCCATTCCGGACACAATATATACGGATGTATACAGAGAGAAACAATACTGTACATAGCCTAGCAAGAGAGAGAGAGAGAGAGAGAGAGAGAGAGAGAGAGAGAGAAAACAAGAGAAATTTTTTTAAACTTGTCTCCAACACAATAAGAGCTTTGATCCAGATCTCCAGGAGAATCCAGGTATGCCCCATGTATGTCAAGGTATACCCTCACACCTTCACAAAGGTTCCAAAAAAGATCTAAAGGAGTTTGCCCAGTAAAGAGAAAGCTCTGGGTGTGCCACTCTAATTCGGAACAAAAAAAAGTTGGATAATGAAACTTAAAGGCGGAACTCCAGTGCTTTTACACTTTTGGGGGGAAATGTGGGTCAATTTTCACTTTCTACGCTATTTAAGCCACCCTCACCTGGAAGCTTCACCTTTAGTTTGGGATTCCCTGCCTCAGTGGACAAGTCAATAGTCCTTTACTTCTCTGTGGGGAATTTTAATTTTTAATTTTCTGGAGTAATTTGGAAGCAAAATTACGGCGTCTTTTTTTGATACATTGCTGCGTTGTGCTCCGTCCCAATGCAGAAGCTCACGGTGGGTGAAATATTTAAATCCGTTGTCCGAGAGGAAAATTTGGATTGTTTTTTCAGGAGAAAAATTTTGATTGAATCTTGAGAAAAACATTTTATTTCGGTTTTTGAAGAGGAAATTTGCATTGTCTTGTGAAGAGACAAGTTTCGCTGCTTTTTGCGCTGAAAAATTTAGAGTGAATTTTGAGGAGAAAATTTTAAATTGAATTTTGACGAGAAAATTTTATATTGGTTTTTGAAGAGTCAATTTTATAAAGGGTTTTGTAGAAAAAGCTTTGCATTGCCTTTTGAAGAGGAAAATTTATATTGAATCTTGAGGAGAACATTTTATATTGAATCTTGAGAACATTTTATTTTGGTTTTTGAAGCGTCAAATTTATATTGGTTTTCGAAGAAAAAAATTTTCATTGGTTTTTGAAGAAAAAATTTTCCAGTGCTTTTTGAGGAGAAAAATTTGCATAGAGTTTTTATGAGAGCAATTTATATTGATTTTTGAGGAGAATGTCGCATTGTATACAATTGTTGCATACATGTAGCGAGGGGGAAATTTCTTACAATTTGTCGAGGACAAAAATAATGTTTCTCAAGAGATACATTTTTACCAGTAGCACAAAATATTATTTATGTGACCCAAAAAATGATTTACTATTCTTTAATTGATTAGCATACACAATCATTAAAACTAAAATAATTGTTGTATATACCCACAGGGTTTGCTTCTCGTCCTGGGAGTTCTGGGTGGCACTCTCGGTCGTGACGATGACCATAAGCTCCGGGCTCGTCAGGGCTACGCCGCCCCAGGAAGATACCCTCCGCCGGCAGCACAGCCACAATCACCACCACGGCCACAATATGCACCAGAGCAACAACAATCCCGGGATTATCGGGAATCTCCTCCAAGGGAGGCTCCCCTTTATGGGCCCCATGCACCATCTGGCCCAGCATCATATGGACGCCCATCATATCCGGCCTCAGCAGCAGCCCAACCACCACGGCCACCAGCACAACCACGGCCATCAGCACCATCACAACCATATGGGTCATCGCTTCCCCGGCAACAATCACCACCATCATCACCGCATGGACCTCATAAACCGTCCCAACCACCCCCTCATCCATCAAAGGGAGGCACCCATCCCAATAATGGGCATACCGTCACCAAAATCACATTTACAACCGCTCCGGCGCCGCAAACGTACATCCGGGTCCCAGTCGCTTTACTTCAAAAGTAACACATTTTTCTATATAAGTCTGGTTTCATCGCATTTTTTAATACATCCATTATAAATAACTAATATCTTCTAACTGTGACGTCATAATTTCTAAATGTGACAATATTTTCTGTGTACTTGTGACGTAGTAATTTCTAATTGTGACTATAATTTCTAAATGCCACATAATGTTTTCTAATTGTGACGATAATTTCTAAATGTCACATAATGTTTTCTAATTGTGACGATAATTTCTAAATGTCACATAATGTTTTCTAATTGTGACGATAATTTCCAAATGTCACATAATGTTTTCTAATTGTGGCACAATGTTTTATAAATGTCACATAATGTTTTCTAATTGTGGCACAATGATTTCTTAATGGGATAATACTTTTTAATTGTGACACAGAAATTTCTTAATGCCAAATAATATTTTCCAAATGTGACACACTACTTTTTAAATGTCACATAATATTTTCTAATTATGACACAATAATTTTTAAATATAACAAGATTTTGTAAATTGTGACACAAAGTTTCTAATTGTGACATTTTCTCCCCCCCCCACCCCCAAACTTTTTTCCAGAATCAAAGAAGGAAAATCAGAGAATGACTATGGAGACTCCAGTAATTCCTCCGTTCCAGGCAGATCCTCAACCTTGGTCATCCAGCAGAAGCCCGTGGTTCTCCCCAAAGGACACAAAGAAGTTTCTTACAACAATAGCTCTTCCCCACAGCCTGAGGGTGAATCCCCTCCTGCCGCTGAGGAGGAATATTCCAGTGACACCCCTCAACCTTCAGCTTCACCTTCATCAGGTGAATCTTATCCAGGCGGACCTGCTCCAGGAGCATACTCCGCTCCAGCTCCTCCCTCCTCCGCAACCAAATATCCAGCAATCTATGCCAGTACGGCTCCTCCCCAGCACCATTCCTATGCCCATCAAATGCCAGTCCAACACTACCAAGTTCATGTCCCACCCTCACCCCTTCCAGCCTATTCCCCACCCCCTCCTCCAGTCCACCAGTCCCCTCCAGCACCCCATTCCTATTCAGCGCCGGCATCACCCCCAACCCCATCATATTCACCACCACCACCAGCCTATCCAGCACCACCACCACTTTACTCCCAACCACCCCCACAGCCTCATCATGCCCCAGCCCCGACTCCCTCGCCTGGACATTATGGATCTCCAGCAGCTCAGCCACCTCCATCCTACCAGGCCC
>JAQGBT010004814.1:0-15666 GCA_034698585.1 Disparrhopalites patrizii
CTATAACAGTTTTTCGCTATAACAAGCGAAATTTGATGCTTTATAGGGTGCTGTTATAGCGAGAGTCGACTGTAGTTATGCCGCGTCTATACACCAACGCCAGCTACGTCGATAGAAATTAGTTTAATATGAGTGCTCCTTCAAGCGCTTGTATAAAGAATCTATACGCGTCGTCAATTTGTCTGGTAGCTATTGCGAAATTTTGAGTTCGAGCTTATCCTTATTGGTGCTTACTATTTATTAAAAAGGTTGAAGTTTTTATATAGCTGTACAAGAACCAATTACGCGGAATATTTTATTTCCAATTATTCCAAGTCAAAAAGACTTTTACTTGAATGTTTTTGACGCGATGGCTTTAGTTGTTACTTTACCGGTTTTTACTCTTTTTGTGCAAGCATTGTCTTATATGAAAATAATTGTAAAAGCACAAATACGTGCACAAGAATGCACAAAAATCCCTCTTTAGGTATTACCACGGGAGAATGTGCCTATGATCTATGCATATAGATACCTATGTTGTTATATGTACCTATACCTATAACAAAGAATAATTTAAACAATAAGTATAGTGAATACAACACACGTATTAATATATATGTATATATATATATTAATTCGCCGGAAAACTCAACCGCCTTTCCCAATTATAACTTCTCTACAGCCAAGCGTAGATACAGAGCACTAGTTTTGTTGGAATGCTAAGAAGTCCAGCTTTCAGAATTGATACGTATTTTAATTCAAACCCTTTCCGTTTAAGCATTATAAGCCGGTTGCGTTTTTCGGCGAACATACGGTTCATCTCTAAAAATTACTCTTTCTTCGGATATGCCCTTAGCCCCCTTCGGTTGTCGTCAATTGTTGCCCATTTTCTTAAGTTAAGTGCCACCTTCATTTTACAGGGAAAACCGCCGTTTAAAGCTAAATTTTCACAAGCTTCGCAGAGCCTGCAATCAAAATCTATCAATATTTAAGAACTAACAAAATGAATATGCCCAGTTTTGTACACAGTTTGCATATTAAATATTAATTATTTTTAATACTAGTTTTACCAACATTAATAATAATAGTTCTATAGGTATTACCAATCTGATTGAACGCTTTCTCCACACTTGGGCAACATGTAGTGGGTTTGATTTGCATATGTCACTAGCGTGGATCTTCATGAATATAATCTGGGTCTTTCCAATTCATATGATTACCGATAAGCGCTATAACCGAACCGAGAAAACGCAGTATTTTATTTCTGAGGTATATTCCATTAGGCCAATAGTATGTTTTAGCCTCTTTCGCACCATATTCTAGGATGTCTGCGTACAAATGTTCATACTGACGAAACATTTTGATGTCAGGAAGAAATTTATTTGCCATTTCATACGTCAATCCCACTAGATGCAAGCGCTTGACACCTGTAACGATAAATATGAGAAAATGTGCCAAACCTTTTTATTAATATAAAAACTTGGAAAACTTACAAACGTAAACAATATTATTCGTATGTTTAAAGTTTGATTCATATATATATGAATATAATACCTATATATAGGTATTTGTTTTTATGAAGATTATACCTTTCATCACAGGCAATATCCGCTTTGTTATCCGCCTGCAATTTCTTGGAGAGTCTCGAAGCATAAAACTGTTTTCCAGCAAACCGAATTCGTCGTTGTTGAAGCAAGTTGACTCTTCTATGACAAGTCTTTCACTGTCCAGGAGAGCAGCATTGTTTGCTGAAAGGGCAATCCCGACCAAGTCAGGCGAAACAATGGACCAACTTGTCAGATATGGGAAAACTGTCCGTAATGCCACAATGGATGAGCTCAGACTGGAATCCTGTGGTGTACTGCGTGTAAATGAATGTGCAGACGCGATTCCATCCTATTGTTTATCATTGGGACCAACCACCCACCCTACCCCGCGTGTAACGTTAAAATGTGCGGTTTATTACTGATAAAATACGAAGACTATTTGATTACACGCAAAATATACCAGGTCGAACAGTTTTTACCCGTCACAGCGGATTTTAATTTTTTAAAGTGATGCTGCACAAGAATAGCAGTTCCAAATTAATAGACTACACATCATCTACAAAAATATTTGACGGATGAAAATTCACCGATTAGATTGTTGGAAATCTTAAACGAAAGGAACCATGGACGTGAGCAGCATCCCAAGTCCGCAAGCAAAGGTAAGAATATACCAGAGCATTTGTTGTACATTCAACACATTTCCTTCATAATTGTTAAAAATTAAAATGGTTTTGAATGGTGCTGATCCAAATAATACTGACCCGCTCCCACTGGTTCAAAACAATACTGGCCTTCGTGGGTACTGATTCAAATGTTTCTAACGTTGAAATATTGTTATGAATGCTCGTGTTATAATGTGGTATATTTTATACAGGATGCATAGGAACGTTGGTTCAGCACCGCAAGACCCTGGCACCGATTGTTGTTTCTGAAGTCCCTTTTAAGCTATTTACCTCAAGAACTGAAGACGTGCATGAACTATTGTGCTAAAGCCAAATCCAATATAAAGGCAACTCGGGTTGTTGAGACGAAATCGGACACAAACTTTCAGCATGGAAGGATTCAGAGGTATTTGCTCCCTTGTGCTTCCAAGCAAGCTTGGAAGATTAATGAAGGGTCAGAACCAAAAGGGTCGGTACCATCTAATTCTGCTCTAAAAGGGTTAGTACCACAGGTGTCAATACCATCAAGATTAAAATCTTTGGAAGAAGTAAAGGATTACTCATCTGGACAAGGTGAATATTTTTTAATATTTTCTTAATACTCTTAATACTCACATTTTCAAACTATTGTTCTTAATCATTACTAACGGTCTATTGTCGCAATTTCACGTCAATGTTGATCAGTTTTTATTATACAGAATAAAGTCAGCGCATTACATCCAAACCAGAAGAAAAAGGATGGCGGAGAGCTTTTAAGTTTAATCAAGTTGTCGCATTTGATTGCGAGCACATTCAGCTTAAGAATATTGAAGGAAGTGATGGTATCAAATGTGCAGAAGTTAGTATTTGCGATTCGAAGTTTCACGAAATTTACCACTGTAAAGTGTATTGGAAATCGCACTCATACATGGTGAACTCGTACACAAAAAAAATAAATGGTTATGGACCATTTTCACTTGAGGATGGACGTCCGTTCGATGAAGTCCGCCAAGAAGTTCACGAATTGCTTGAAAATAAACTGGTGATTACATGCGGAGGAGGAAACGATTACCGAGGATTACACCTGAATATTAATCGAATTACCAGTTTTGATCTCCACACGCATTTTAGAAAGCATGCTATGGATAATTTTGGCATTAAAAACGGTAAGAATCTTCAGCCAATTGGTCTTAGGCCGCATTATTGCCACCTGTAATGAATACATTCAGTCTGGAACACATTCAGAAACTGTGGACGCCATTACAACGATGAAATTATTTCTAAACATTTATGTTAAGCAAGAAAAAAATACTGATCTTGGCTCAATGTATAGTGATACCTGCGAAAAATATCGCATGATTGAAACGGTCAAATCATGTGGCAGAAATGAAACTTCTTTTGTTGAATGTTTGTTTTATTTATGACTGATTCTGAAAATAAACTACTTTGCTAACAGTTTGATAAGAATTCCATCAATAGCTCTGACATTTTACTGGTACTGGCTCTAGCAAGCACATTATATTTCCACAAAATCGCAAACCAACCATTCATCAAAATCATGTATGACAAACATATTCTCCTCTGCGACAGTTGCAACAGTGTGCTGAATTTCGGAGTCATTATTTGTACCGTCAAGTTGCTAGTAGTTCTTATTATGTATCTTTTTGTGTTTCGGTACAGCGGTCTTTAAATGTAGGTACACGCCACACTGTTTGCAGATTTGCTGGTCTAATTTTGACTGAATGGATGGACAATCGTAGTCGTATGGTATATTGGGTTGAGGATCAATGGATTTTAAACATAGTCGCTTGAACAATCCCACGTATTTTCCTGAGTTTCTGGTATTAGCATCCGGAATTACAACCTGAACCCCATTTTGCGAATGGCAATATCTAAGAGGGGCTGGCAGAAAACCGCCTATGGCTTCCAGATAATTGGTGCAAAAAGAAGAGCAGCACTTGACATTTTGAAATTTAATAATCTGAAGAAGATATTGGCTTTGTCTAACATGAGAAGCTTTCCAGTCTTCACTCAATTCATTGGCCGGCAATTCCGTTGTTTTTGGTTCTATGTACTCTGAATGTCTCAAATCCGTCGATTACAGTTTGTGACCAAATATTAGCAAGAATTTCGGCAGCTTTTTTAAAGTTCTGTTTTTCCAGATCTAGATTGACTGTCTTTCCGTTTCGGAAAGTGTCGGTCTCTAATCCACAAGCCTCTGCTTGCCGCACTACTTTTAAATTATTCTGGAGGTTTTCAATGTCATGTCGCAGCTGATCTTGTACGGGTTTTTGACGAACACTTGTTCTGCCACAAGTGGAATTTATGTTTGTTGCTTCCTTCATCGTGTCATCTGCATCTTCACTATATTCCTGAGCTTTTAAATCTGATACAGATTTTTCGCTGACTTCAGCTGACTCTGCTGTTTCCGACCGCAATGTTGAGGTCTTGAGAAAGCTTCTGAAGATATTCCCTTCGTGTCGTTTTTTCTTTAACTTAAGGTCGGAGTTTTTTGTCTTACTACATCGAAATTGGTTTTATTCTGTCTCCAAAACTCCCGTGCCAGCAGATCCACATCTTGTTCTATGTAGTATAAAAATAAAATGCATGTCATCATTACAGTCGTTCTGCTTTTATTACAAGTGTTTCAAAGATTTGTAATTTTAAATAATTACAATGCAGTACTTTTTTTCTGGGTTTGCTTCCTTCCACAATTAAATGCTTTAAATGCCATAACTTTGCCAATGTTGGTCGGATCAGGATGCATTTTTTTCTTAGATTCGCAATAAAATGCTACATGGGAAATACGGTTTTTCTATTTTGCTGCATAGTTGCATCACGTTGTTTGAGGGGGCCATATCGTTTCTTGGGACCGTGTATATATACATGAAATATGTTTAGCCTGAAGCAAATTGAAAACGCAACCAGCAAATTCACGACTTGGTGGAAAACGTAGTTTACAAACGTAGGGATTGCATCCTTCTCAAAAACGCCAAAGGTTCCGCAGCTTATTGTAGCAGTTAGTTTGCCCATACCTGCCA
The DNA here is from genome assembly GCA_034698585.1 of Disparrhopalites patrizii. Lineage (NCBI taxonomy): Eukaryota > Metazoa > Arthropoda > Collembola > Symphypleona > Sminthuridae > Disparrhopalites > Disparrhopalites patrizii. Next base: position 5,209 of record JAQGBT010004814.1, read on the forward strand.
GTCTTTTCTTCAAAACGGATCCGTCCCGAAAATATTTTGAACTTCCCAATGCATTGCAAACAAATTTTGCTCGTCGAACATCCTTCTTGACCCTGTCCGAGATTAAGTAAATGCTCCCTGCCAGGGCCATGTAAATGATTCCGCACAACAACCCGGCTGGGGTAAGGATTATTCGTACGAAGGAACTAATGCGGATTCCGGCGAAGAGGAGAAACACAACCTGCAAGATGAAGTATACCTTGAGGATGTAGAGGAATCCGGAGAAGAGGTAGTTAAAACAGTAAATTTCAATTTGCGTGCACGTGAGCGTCCTCACACTTCTTCGGAGCATGAAATTGTGGAAAAATTTCTTGCACAATACTTCCCTTTAATAATAAAAAATACGGATTTGAGATTACAAAATTCATTTCAAATTACTATATGCAAGTCCATGTTCAACCTACCGACTGCTTATGTTTTCTCGCAAAATTCTTTTGGAAAGAATATAAGGCGTGATGATCAAAATGGTATACGTCCAAATGCTGTCGAATACTACCAGCTGCGTAAACACAGCGACTTCGTACATCCAAGAGAGAAACGCCATAGCCAAATTTTGTTGGCTGAAAGGAATTACTGAGTAGAAACTATGTTTCATCCCAAGTAAAAAGCCGAAAGCCAGAACGCCATATAAATAAACAGCAAAAATGCATGGTGTAAATCGTCGTATTGCCAGCTCCGTCATCGAATATGAGGGTCTGCTTGAACCTGAATGTGATTATATTTTAGTGTTACAATTTCCACATTATATTGCAATTTTTTTGCAAAAGATATTGTGAAAATACTGTAAAATATATTGTAAAATTTAGTGTAAAATACAATGTAAAATTTACTGTAGCAGATATTGTGAAATTTACTGTAAAAGATATAGTAAAATTTACTGTAAAAAATATTGTAACAGATGTAAAATTTACTGTAAAAGATATTGTAAAAGATTTTTTAATGTACAAGTTATTGTAAAAGATATTGGAAAATATTTTGTAAAATTAATTGTAAAAGATATTGTCAAATTTATTGTCAAAGATATTGTCAAATTTATTGTACAAGACATTTTAAAATTCACTGTAAAATAGCTATATTGTAACATTTAAGTACAAACAGTCTTTTGTAACTTGACTTTTACATCAGGCATGCGTACAAACTTGGCAAAGCACCAAAACTTACCAAGAGTCCGGCGTGCAATATTTTTATGAAGAGCGTTTAGAAAACTTGACAAATCTTTCCAGGTGTTCCTGCAACTATAGGTCCAAATTCCTACTAGGAAATTTGCCGAAAATATGGCATACAGGCAGCAATTCTCCACCATTTCAGATTGACGGTAATATACGAGGGATTCAATGCATCTCCAAAATCGATAAACAATTGGTAGGACGACAAGGAAGAAAGTGCGCGTGCAGCGACTTAATCTTGCTCTGGGCGAATAATATTTTGGTACAGAGAGAATTCCGGTGGTAACATTGACATTAAATGGCAGGAGACCGCAATTGGAGACAAATTTTGCTGCTTTGAAATTAGTTCGTAGATCTTTAAATATCAACATTTCCAATTGTATTTCCAATTGCACTTACGGAAAACAATTGTCCAATCGTTCAACGAAATTGGATTTGGATCTTAATATGAAAATTTAAAGAAAGAATTTGGTTATAAAAGCTGATTTACATTTCAAGTAAAATTTTACATGCAAATTTGTACAGGATTTTGTTCGCACAAAATTTTGGACAATTCTGCCGGAACTGATGGATAAAAATATTGTGGCTGTATCAACTTGTGCAATATGAAATTACGCACGTCTAGGTATATCTTGTAGCCACTTACGTATTCATAAATATGTGTACTCTTGTAAGTATTAATTCGTTACTTTAAGTAGCTTATTTGGAAATATTGGCCCAACAATAGATTTATTTTGACAATAAATGCACACCGACTTGGAGAAGAAATCGTGCAGAAAAACATTGTGGGGATACTTATTATGTAAAACGTAGCTTTCGTTTGCTGTTTATATTTGCGAATCACATACGCAATAAACGGGGAAACTGTTTAATGAATATCTGGCTGCTTTTTTGATCAAATTCAAAAGTAGCAAATTTTTGATGGATTTCCTATGCATAATCATTTTCTATCAAATTAACCATATACGCTTCGACGATGTATTTCCAGTATTATACATATCCCAGATAACGTATATAGTCTGGGATATTAACCTTATTGTTTATCTGAAAATCTATTTCTACAATTTAAATTCAGAGTGTGCCACTTTCCTGTAAATTTGTTTGGGACGAGGTGATTTGCATAACGCAATACAGTCTGCCATTTGTGAATATTTGTACAGATAAAGGTGAACCACATTTGAATTTTAAATTCACATGCAATTGACCTGTGACTTCCATATAATATAATATGGTATATAATAATAGGGCATACAATATTATATGCTAAGCTGGGAGTTATAATGAAAATTTATGAAAACGTAATCAGTAAATTAGCAACGTTATAGAACAGATAATTGGCAAACGTGGGGATAGTATCTCTTCCAAAACAGGTGAAGGGCCCACACATGACGACACACTTTGCTGCATTTGCAAGTTTCTTTTTTAGAATCCGACCTTCCTTCGACATAGTTGATCCAGCCAGCACGTTGGAAACAAATTTAGCCTCACGCCTCTCTCTGTGCACGTGATCCGCGATTTGGAACAAACTCCCCGCCATCACCACGTAAATGCTGGTGCACATCCCTCCGACAAGGAGGAGATAGACTCCCGTAATGGATGCCAGGCGAATGCCTGTGAAGAAAAGGAAAACTGCCCAGAAAATGAAAAAACACTTGAGGATGTACAGGAAGTTTGAGAAGATTTGGTTGAAGGAAACAATTTCCATTCGGATGCACGCGGTTTCTATGAAGCATCGCCCTACCAACGTTTTATAGGTAAACGTGTTCCGCAAAATGTCCCTGAAAACAGTTTTACAAGCAAATTTGCACTATAACTATTGCTGATGCCTGCCTCCATTATGTTTCCACGTAATGCTTTAATGATTGAAATGTTCAAATCCAATGCGATTGGAATGGAAACAGCAACTCACGTGAAGTTTGCGTGTGGTGGCATGATTTTCCGGGAAACCATATACGGCGTGACAAGCAACAAGCTGTATATCCAAACACAATTAAACGCAAACATCTGAGCTAAGGCGGCAACTTCGTAGATCCACATAACAAACGCCACCACAAAATTTCGGTTGGCTACTCGGATCGCGGAATAAAAGCAAAGTTTCATTGGCAATACCATTGCGAAGAAGAGCGCATATATACAAAAGTGAACGCAGACGCAAGCGGTAAATTTTGTGACGACCAACTCCGGAAACGAATGGCGCGTGCTATTAGAATCTGCGTAGAGGAAATTTGCATGCAATTATTTTATAGCTGTAACCAACGTTGAATTATAAAAAATTTAGGCATAGCGTTTAAGGTCATTTTAGTGTACATTTTAATGTATAAAGCTTACGATTCGCACGGCGGCTGATATAGCCGTGAAACTGGTTCAACAAATGTGCCACCTCCATTCTGTTTGTCTTGAGGCCGTACGCCCATAATAGAACCAGAAGGTTCGCCATGAAAATGATGTACAAACAGCAGTTCTCCGGTAAATGTTCCAGGCGGGAATCAGTAAAGGATTCTATGCATCTACCGAGCCTATAGAGGAACGGCAAGAAGAACAAGAGAAGATCCTGGGCAAAATTTCGACACCCTCTCCTCCATGAATAATTCAGTACTGAGAGTTGTCCCGTATTTGTGTCAATCGCAAAAGGAAGGAGCCCGATGCGGGACACAAAATTTGCGGCTTGGAAATTTTGATGCAAATCGTCAATGGTTAACATATTTGTGTTGCTTGAAATGAAAAATTTCCACTACGTTTGAAGAACATCTAGATCTAGACCTTCAAAATATTCTTCTGGCAATCTGAAGGACATTATTGTAAGGCGCCCTGATTTTGAATGTTGTTATGCTGTCAGGGGATAATTATTTAGTATAAGGATTATTATTTTAAGTATATATTAAGCAAGGCCATTTCCCGGTTAGTTCTGAGACTGCGATTGAAGTCTAGGCTACTCTATATGAGTAACTAAGGGAAATACGTTATGCGCATTTGATTGTAAAGGCATAGTTAAAACTGGCGAAATCCATACATATACGGAACATTCATTTTACATTTATTTAGTCTGTTATTGTACGAAATATGCAATATCCGGGATGTTGCAGCCCATTTATTCACCAGAAACGTAATGCTTACGAAATTTTTTGCGATTTCTACGATTTTTGTAATTGTATTTTCCAATCACTGTGTACACATAACGAGAAGCGTAATTCCTGTTCCGCCCTACCCCAAATATAAAGGAAACCTAAATAGCGCAATGCATTCGTTCTTTAAATCCCGGGTGCTGGTAAAGCTAGGCAGTAATTACTTTGATAATACTTTTACCCTAATACGCATATTCCGCCGGAATAAATTCAAATTTGTTTGCAGTACAATTGTACTGCATTGTGATTTGCACCAAATTGTTAAAAGTTTATTAGGGGGCATTCTCTGCCAATTCTTTCTAAATCGTATTGGTGTTGTTGGTGAGGCCTTGAATGTCACTAATTGTAAGTTTACGTCATTCGTACCTCCGCTGAAATGCGGAAAGTTACCAAAACGCAAAATATGCCAATTACGCCAAAGTACACAATGCCACAATAAAATAACTGCGCACTATCAATAATTTTAGTCCACGGATTTTCTTTATACTGATTCAATGTTTAACATACAAAAATGACCAGCTGTGAAGGAAGTACTAAGCATACAATAATAAATTTAGGCCATGCAAAACAAATTCACGTGTTTGTATCAATGTCCTTGATGCGTCCATGCGCACATTAGGAACATGGACCACGAAAATATTTTCGGACCTCTAGTTTGTACTATGTTTACGTTTGCAGACAAAACTTTGCCTGTGAAAATCTATATGCATATCGAAACATTGCAAATAATAACACGCAATAATAAATAATAATGAAATGAGAAATTACACTAACTAATAATTAATATTGCATTTTGTCAGGGCCGAAGGTTTTACATCCTAAGAACACCATGATCATTTCTATAAATAGAACACGATAAAATAAGGGAGTGGGTTTTTACTCATGGAATAATCCAGTCGCGTACAAATAAATATAATATGTTCTGTATAACTGGCAAGCGTCTAACGGATTTGGGAAGGCAGAACTAAATCACACAGAATGTGTCCAAATCAAGTAAAATTTTCAATACAACTTTGGTCATTGACGTATGACATGTATAAATAATAAATATATATTATATTTTATATTAGATCACGAAATTAGATTTTCCCGGCGCACTAGAAACAAATACTGTCAACGTCGAAAGCGACATAATCACAGCCTAAAGATCTCAGTAAATGAGCTTGTGCGTGCTCCTTGTTTCTACAATAATCGTAGCCTAAATGCATAATTTCCAGGTCAGGACACATGGGCAGTAGCTGTTCTCCCTTCCACTGTGTACGGTATCCGATCAGCTTCACTCGCTTTATTCCTAGAAAATAACAATACAAATTTATTCCCTAAATTTTTATCCCAGGACGCATCTGTTTCCCCATAACTTAGTTCAAGCACCAAGAAACTATTTACGCTTGTCACCAACAAAAACGTTTACACTCGTATTTTTGTGGCAGGTAAACAACGATAAAGCTCAGAACACTTTGTCAATATTTATAGTATCCTTTACGGAAGGAATGGAATTTTGAATGTTATATGAATACCTTTTATTACATGCAGACGCTTTTGGCCCGGGGAATTCTGGTGGTTGGGTGTCGCGAGGGAATTCGTCTGAATTCGAGAAATATATTCTGCAAACCTAGAGTCGCCTCCATTATTAAAACAAATGAGGTCATCGATCACCAGCTGCTCGGAATCCGGTAGTGACTGATTGGCTGGGGAAAGGGCAAGTTGTAAAAAGTCTGCATCTTCTATTGTCCACGTCCTCAAATTTGGAAAGGACGCTCGTATCGCTCGAATGGATTTGACTTCGGATTCCATCTCACCCTTATCAAAGGTCACACGTTTCACTCGGATTTTAAGCAAGGATTGATGCGCCCGGATGTCTTTTACCTCGGGAGCGCTTCTCAAGTCCAGTGTATGTGCTTTCAATTCCTTAAGGACCGGGAGTTGCTCGTGGATCCAATTATTTTTCGATAGATCAAAATTGCAGTCTAAATGCAAATACTTTAACTTGTGAAGGACCGGGAAGTTGGTCGTACAGTCGCAATTTATCCGCAAGAACTCAAGAGAGTTGGACAATCCCGCCAACATTGGGGAAAATTGACATTCAGCCAATTTCCCGTGTAAAATGAGGGATTTAAGAGGCGGAACTGGACTGGAGCTCAAAATGTCGGCCGAGAATGAATTTCCAAAATCTCTCAACTCCAAATGTTGGAGCTGCGGACCGTGGGAAAGAAATTTCTCTTTTTGATAAGAGCTGACTGGATTCATTAAATTGTATGCTACATCCGCTTGAAACAATTTCGGGGACGTCTTCATGAGACTTTCCACGCCCGAAAACATAATATTTACTCTCTCCGTGTGAGATCCCCGCTGGCCCTGGAACCATTGTAAACCAAAGGTAATGTGCAGGTACCGCAATTCGGGAAAAACAATTTGCTCCTGGGAAATACTCGAAAGAAGTTCTTCTGTTAGCTGACAATCACGATGGAACAGGAGATGCGTCAGATGCGGAGCAAATTTCTTTAACAGAGGTACAATATCCGACAAATCTGGTGGCCAGCACATTGTCCCCGTCGCACGATGCCGAGTTTGACAAGCTAGTTGTTTGATGCATGGGCACAGCCAGGGATGGCGATCGAAGAAGGCGTTGAGATCCTCAAATTTGGTTTTGTGGTTGATGTAAATCCGAATTTTTTGAATTAACGTGGGGAAATCGGGAACACGCCGGACTAGAAGAGATTCCATGTCCTCAATGCTGTGTTTGTCCTTGAGCCATTCTGAACCTCCCGTTAATTTGAGGAATACCTCGTTCTTTAGTATTTGGCAAAGCTCCTCGTTCCATTTCCGACATACCAACCTTGCCCTTTTCTTGTCCTGTACGCTCAAATTTTTCAGGATCATATGGAGAATCTGTAGTAAACAAATTTTTACAATATGTATTAGCAAGGTATGACATCCGAAGCGGTATTCGAATTTAAATCAGAATTATATTAATATTTTTCAGTATTTTAATCCGAATTAGTATCCTTATTTTTGCCAGAAAAATATTTTAATTGGAATTTATAATTACAAATACATTCGAAATTCAAATTCGTATTAAAAGTTGACATTTGGATTCCGATACGTAATTGGTATTTTTCCTCTGCTTTGTATCTTCTCCACCATTTTACTTTTGTTCTCCTTTTTTGTCTCTTTTTCATTTTTTTTCTCTATTTGGTTTCTCTTTTCCTCTGTCTTTAACTCTTGCTTCGGCTTTTACCCAACTTTTCGTATTTTTTCGTAAATTTGGTTACCTACTTGTCTTATTTTTCCTTCCTCTTTTCTCTCTCTTTGTACTCGTCTTTGGCGGGGCTAAATTTCAGCAAGGAATGACACCCAAAAAAATATTAAAAAATATTTTTAAAAAATCTGAAAATATATGAAAAAAAATATGCCCCTGAAAATTTAAACAATGTTTTAAATTTTAAGCATAATTAAGGGCATAAACGAATTTTGAAAAAGCATAAAAAGCATAATTTATTTCGTAAAAAAAGCATAAATATCCTGCAAAAAAAAGCATAAAGTGGGTCGCCTTATTAATTACTAATTATTAGATGAAATTTTTAAAATGTTAATCCAGGTATTAATAATATGGAAAAAAATTAATTAACCACTTTCGGCGTTCTAGTCTGCTAAAAATTACGCTTTTGACGTTGTGACTTCGTGACACATTAATCATTATAGTCAACAAAATAAATAAAAAGTTCTACACACATGCAAAAGGTAAAAGCCAATTCAGTAAATTTTTCCACTTACTTCCAAGGGAAGGTCGTGAATTTCCAGAGGTGGCTTCTGTGAATCCGAATTTGTTTGAAGGTTACCCTCACCTCCAAAGGTCAGCAGGTCAGTTCGTCCTTTCTTCACATTCATTGCACTATAATGACTGATTTAACGACTTTTAATGACTATACGAAACGGTGACAGCGCAGTGTAATTCCGCAAATGTGTTAAACTAAAAATAATAGAACATAAATATCTGTATCCATATCTATATATTTATATTTTATATTATTTATATACGTTTATCTTTTTAATTAGTAAATATATATATTGATAATACAAATATATAGGCGACTAAGGCCTCGTACAACAACCGAGTTCTATTTGTTACCTTTCTTCTTTTACTCCTTTATATACAAAATTATTGCACTTTACAAATCATTCTTTAGATGCACAGATACTTATAAATATACAGTTGCACTACAGTCAACTCTCTCTATAACAGTCCCCTGTATAACAGTACTCTCGTTATAACGGCAGCAAAAAATGCTCCCCGCAAAAACTTTCTCTATTTGTTAACATAGAAATGTCTATCCTCTATAATAGTTTTTCGCTATAACAAGCGAAATTTGATGCTTATAGGGTGCTGTTATAGCGAGAGTCGACTGTATTTTGACGTTTAAATGCACTGCTTAGATCTCCAGTGCAATCTCCAATCGTACTGGAGTTTAGATGAACAAGAAATTATTTATTTACAGCTGGCACCTGAATGATGCTCAGCGAAAGGAGGAATAACCGGGAAATAGTTTTTTATAGTATTTAGTCATTATTTAATTATTATTTATAAATATTATAATTTTATACCATATTTAGTTCTTTCCTGTCCACTTTTAAACTTTCTATTTCTATATATTCGCAGACAATGACATTATTTCAACTTATTACATCCGGATCCAGGTCGTCCAGATGACTGATTCCGATTCCGTTGGCCGTTGAAACGTTTGGATTGAATCTTCCCTCCAACATTCAAGTTTGTCTATACAGGGTAAAGCTGGATATTGTGTCCTCTTTTTTTTTTTTTTACCTTTTTTCCCGATTTTATTTCTTCAATTGTTTTTGAAGTTTGATAATTTAAAGTCAGCAAGTTTTTAGATTCTAATTTGCAGTATTTTCAGCTATAATCACCAAAATATTTATTGCATTTCTCTTCACTGCGGTTTCGCCGTATGCCTTTTCTTTTTAATATACTAAAGTTCACAAATGTGGCCATTTGCATGTAATTGTGACCATCCCGATCTTCCATTGTAATTGTAAGTACATATACATTTATAATTTTGGGAAAAAAATATTTCTGTAAGTAATTTTTCACTCATTACGTGTATACACGTAATAAGTGTTTATAATTTATAATAATTTATAAATTCGCTATAACGTTTCCAAACTCGTCAGCAAATTCTCCCCATTTCAGGAAGTAACCATTATAGCGAACAGAAATTTCTATGCTTACAAGTGAATATTTTTTGATAAACGTGGATCATTTTTGCTAATTAAAAATTGTACGTTTATATTTTCCTGTAAAAGTCCTTCCTTATAAATATTTATTTGGAAGACAAAATAATAAATTTACGGTGTAATTATATTATACAAATTTTCTTTGTCTCCAATAAAATAAGCAAGAATTTCTATATTCTATTTTCCCTCACGAAAACTTCGAATGTATTACATGCAACAATGACCGTAGTTTTTGTATTTGTTAATTCAATGGGTTTATTGAGTTGTAATTGTAGGTATATACATATTCATAGTCATCATAGTATTTAAATTGTTGAATTTTAGTACATACAAAATGAGCATATGTGTAATATTATTTTATTATATGTACATGTAAATAAAATGTAGGTAAGAAAGAGTCTGAAAATGGTGTCATTATACAATTTTGATTTGAATCCTATACAAATCAACATAGTAATATCGTATTGCCTCAGAAAGAATATATCATAAATGCAGCGCCTTTAAATACACTCCTTTAAACACATAAATACAATTTATATCAACGAAATCACAGCTTACTGAGATCAGTAATGAGACCAAGAGTTTAATGTATTTTGGGATATCAGAACAAATATAAAAATATTTACGTGCTTTCTACGTAATGCAGAATTTCCAGGTCCGGAAAAAAGGGCAGTAGATTCTGCCTCGACCACAGCTTTCGTCTGGTGACGAGATTCAAACGCCTTAATCCTGGGTGGGAATACAAATACAAATCACATTTATTTTCATTTTAAAATCTTTAATTTATTTTCATTTTAAAATCTGTAATTTATTTTCATTTTAAAATCTGTAATTTATTTTCATTTTAAAATCTTTAATTTATTTTCATTTTAAAATCTTTA
>JAQGBT010004815.1:0-15662 GCA_034698585.1 Disparrhopalites patrizii
CACCCCTTTTCTCTTCTGTCAACCAAATGGTTCTTTCTAATACACACGTTTATTTCCATGCTTTTTCCTGGATTTTTAACTTTCATTATGTGCCCATAATTTACCACCTGTCATTACGGAAGCACGTACAACACATGGATATTTTAGGAATATCCGGATTATAGAAATATTCCAAATTCTATAAAATTATTATGAGCTTTTGATTAATTCAAAATTTCCATTGGCATGAGAAGCGAGAAAATATTGGATATTCCACCGAAAGAAAACTAATTAAAGACATTTCGTGTCAACGGGGACTTTGAAGGGAAAAGGGAAAATAAAAAAAATACTCCTTAATTTTTTTTTCAACATCAGTTATTTTCATGGATTTACAAGGGTGGATACCAAATGCAAGCTCCACATTAATTTCAAGCTCCATAGCCATTCTCCAGTTAAATTGTATTATGATTGTGCCACCATGATATTTTTTTCTTAGCAGCCTAATTACTTGGCAACTTGCATGGTTACAATTTTTGGGAGTTCTCTTGATTTGTATTTTGTGTATGGCTTCATTTATATTCCCAATCTTGTGTAATGTGTAATTGTGTTATTTACTACCTGCTTTAAACCTAACCACGTCAAGATCATGAGAGTCCGGTTCAAGGATTAACAAGTTTCATTGAAGTATATTAAAGGGAATCAGGACTGCTATCATTAATTGTGATGGAATAACTTGTATTTACCGTACTCTAACTGCTATATTAACGCACTGGTTCCATCGTCAAGCTTTTTTCTATGCATGTGTGCCAAGTAAAAATTGAAATTAAAACAGTGTAATTAAAGCCCTTTCCCGCCATCGTTAATTGGTAATTAACAGTTTCTGTTAGCTTGCTAGTGTGTACAGGCAAAGGGTGAAATGAATGGCATCCCAGCAATTATTGTCTGTTTATTTACAAAAATTAATGTGACTTTGTTTCAATTGGTGCTTCTTGCTTTACCCGGAAGGTGCACATAAAAGTCCTGGCTTACTTCTGTAATTAGCTTTAATTATGTGTTTTGAGAGAAATTTACAGATTTTGCGTCTTTTAGTCAGTTAAATGAAAATCGATGGACTGTTACCGAAACCGAATAAGCTTGGTCACGTGATAGTGAGACAAGGATCCTGATATATGTATGTATTGCAGCTTGTAGCACGCAGTAACAATTAGTATTTTTAATTACTTGATCTGCTACTAAATGCACTCTTATACATCTCAATCCGACATCTGCATATACTCATAGTAGAGAATAATTTTAATTACTAAATTGAAAATGAGAATGAAAAACAGTGAGTTGAGCGTATTTTATAGATATTATGTATAAATATTCGTTTTTACGTATACATTTGTGGTATATAATAGTCAGGGAGAAGCTGTTTTTGTTGCCTGTCAATTTATTGTCAGCTTTCATTTAAGCCTTTGGTTTTACTGCTGCAGGCTATATATCATATAACGATATAACGTTTAGCAGTTATTCTGCATGTACAAGATGCAACCTCATTCAAGGATTGCAAATTTGCAGTGCAGTTTTTTTAAGGTTGGCTGTTGGTAATTCAAAAAAAAAAAAAAATTGAATGCATTATGTTAGCAATGTGTTTAAACACACGTGTATATACGTATCCAACCTGAATGTGTCAGCGTAAGGGCACGGATTAAATGAATAGTTTCACTTTCACTAAATGTATGAAGCTGAGGGGAAAAAGGGTCATCGACAATAAAGCCATACTTTTAACTGTTGAAAAAAAAGTTGCAAGTTGCAACTTTGCAAGCTGCAGAAAATGCACCGGTCTTGGGATAGTTGAGAGTTAGTCTTCAGAGTCTATAGAGGCTATGTGTAAAAGACAAATGTTAAGTGTTTACACCAAAAAAAGAGGCACCTCACCATAGCATACACATTTGCTTTTATGTACGATGAATGCAATTAAAAGGATATTGCTGCTGAACGATCTGATGCAGGTTACTTACATAATAGGCTTACGGTATGTATGCGTTTAATATCTAATTGGTATTCCAGAAAACAAGGAGATGCATCTTACACATTTTTGTGCTTGCAAAGTTTCCTTTGATTGCATCATAATCTCACATGCATTAAAAGATTAAAGGTAGTGAAAGCGTTGCGACTTTGTGTGAAGGGAAAACCCTTTAAAAAAGATGCAAAAATGAAAGGACGTTTATGTAGCGTAAAAGCGTGCAGGCGAAAACTACCCTTGTATGTACAAATTTGTAATTCATAAGAGATTTGAAACAGTGATGATTAAATGTGTTTCAATTCCTGTAAAAGTTTTCTGGTGTAAGTACGTAAGATGTGTAGCAGATTAGTGACATATTTAGAATGAAAGGTATAATTATTAGGCCTAAGCGGTGGTGCAAAGTGAGCAAAGAACATGAGCACAGCTTTGTTGCTTCCTATCATACTTAACAAATTGTACTGCATTTTGATTTGCATAAAATTATAAATAAAAAATATATAGAATTTCAGGAATTGTGAAAAGAATTCTACCAGAAATACAATGTAGAATGAAAACGAACTGAATCATTGTAGCGCGCATTTCTGGATATTTATGTATAATTCGTATTGCGTATTTAATAGCATTAAAATGTTCAAAATGTCAAGGGTCAAGGGTAGTAGTGCGTTGGAATAGAGCAGCAGAAATTGCTTCAGCCAAATCAGTTAGGAAAAACTCCAGACAACATAAAATGCGCTGAATTAGCCCCGAAAGTGCCTGGAAATTGGTAGTAAAAAATGTGTGTGCTCATAATCTTCGTCAGGACTCGCGGAAACGAAAAGACATTTACAAAATTTTGAGAAAAAAGGCAAAAATTTTTCGCAGCCGGCAGGATTCGAACCTGCGCGGGGAGACCCCATTGGATTTCAAGTCCAACGCCTTAACCACTCGGCCACGACTGCTTGGTATCTTGAGGCCTTGTAAAGTCCGTATTCATTCCAGTGTCGGGTCTAGCATTGGAACACTTGTGGAGCAAATGGTAATACAGCTACACAAAAAAGGCTTTGACTGCCACAATACAGTAGAGGTGAGTGCCCCTAAATGTGGCATTTTTGTCGACAATGGGCAAGTCACAGGATGTTTAGCAAGTGCTTTTTGCAATTCAACCTGCGGTTATATTTGCCTACGGATGAATTGCCAATGGTATATATTCAAGTGTGATATTTAGTTTCGAATCAACACAATCAGCAATGTTATGGAAATCAATTGATGTAAAACGTGGTAGAGATTTTAAATGCTTACAGATTGTAGTATAGGGAAGACTTCACAAAGCCAGATATTATTATGAAGGAATAAAATAAAAAATAACATAGTTGCGGCCTCTGTTAAAGGCCTCACCATTCACCAAGATAGCCATTGAGCGTTGAAGCCCCAAATAATTATCATTCTTATAGTACTTATACAAGGTTTCAGTTTCAATGAACCTGGAACTGTAACGATACTGAATGGGAATTAATTCTGGGTACTGGAAATGATTCTTACTGGATACATTTGCCTTTATACTTACTAATAATAATATTTCCGCCGATCAATATTTTACAAAGCGTTTAGTTGGTATTTTATTTGTATTATATTCATTGTCATTATGTATCCCTTTGGCCTCTCCCCATGCCCCTCTAATTCCACAACACAACTTTCCCCCAGAAGTCCAAAGGGTTGGTCAATCATCTGTTCAATATTTTTTTTTAACTGCTAGTTGAGTTTTTAGAACATTGCGGTTTGTAATTGTAGATCCATAGACATTCGCGGTATTTGTTGACTTGATAAAATACCTTAAAAATCATTAAAGACTTATACACACACTACAAATACAAAAACTCCACAGCATGGCCCGATGCTTTTTGCTTTTACTAACGCTTCATATAGCCGAGTACGCATATAGGCCAATATATGTAGTATATATATCGAGTTTGAAGTACATAATCTGATCATCTCCACGCGGCCCTAAAAGATACACTGATCTCAGTTCCGCATAAAGAAAAACACTGAGAAGCGGCATGGAGATGATCAGTTCATGTATTATGGCCGCGTGCAGATGATCAGATTATGTACTTCACCCTTCATATAGTGATATAGTCTATACATAGGCTTTAACTTTTAGGGTTTCTATTAGGCTTTTAATGAAGGCTTGTGGTTGTGGCTTGGGCTTGTATTTTGTATATTTGTATACATTGGCCGAAGTCAAAATTTTGCGCTGACGAGTGTAATTAGCGTTTGCGAAAATCAAGGAGAACTCACATCAGGCTCTACATGTTCTGAGTTATCTCGTGGATCTTGCTTTGGGTCTTGTCTATAAGGATGTCTAATATGTGGTTGTATCTGTCGAGTAGGTAAATTCTTCCAAAATTCAAATCTCAACTTTTTGTGCGTCCTACAGGATCTTCACCAGCGAAACTAATACTCGGAAAGTTCATCATGTCAGTGGGAAGAGTTCTGGTTTATGGAGGACGAGGAGCATTGGGAGCGGAATGCGTTGAATATCTTCGGTCAAAAGGTTGGCAGGTCATCAGTGTGGACATTCATCAGAATGATGCAGCCAGTTCCAGCATTGTGGTGGACCCAGCAGCCTCAGTTGAACAACAGGTATATTTATTATTTGTATTTAGTATTTATATTTACCGGTGAATGACAATGTCCTCGGATTTGTGAGGAAATTTCTTTCTTCAGGCATTTTAGAGTTGATTTTCCACTGATTTGATTTTTATTTGCAGGCGGAGCTGGTGAACACGGAACTAACGAAGCAATTATCTGGAGATGACAAATTAGACGGAATTTTATGCGTGGCTGGTGGTTGGGCTGGAGGAAGTGCGGCGGCCAAAGAGTTTGTAAAAAATTCGGATTTAATGTGGAAGCAAAGTGTGCAGTCGTCGCTGGTGGCCGCTAGCGTTGCTCCGAAGCTTTTGCGGGAGGGAGGGCTTTTGGTATTAACTGGGGCTCAACCTGCACTCAATGCGACTCCGGGAATGATTGGCTACGGAATGGCAAAGGTGGTTTTGTATATACATTTTCAATTCCATTGATTGTTAAGTTTATGTTTACAATAGTGCTTTTATTATATTCATTTGACCAGGCTGCTGTTCATCACTTAACTCAAAGTCTTGGTGCTGAAAAAGGAGGAATGCCCTCTGGGGCTACAGCATTGGCTATCTTGCCAGTGACTCTTGGTAAAACCAATTTCATTTACATAAAGGATAGAAGTACCACTAATATTTTTTGAATGACTTCGACGTACTAGTGTCACAACCGAATTTTCATTCTGCAGATACTCCGAACAACAGGAAATGGATGCCAAAAGCGGACACGTCAACCTGGACGCCACTCTCTTTTATAGCTGAGTAAGTGCAAGCGAAACTAGTTCTGAAAAGAGCATATTTTTATTGTTTAATTTCATGACCATATGTTTCCTGCTGTTGTTCAGGTTATTTGAGAAGTGGTTGACCAGTGGAGATAAGCCGAAGACTGGAAGCCTCGTTCAGTTACTCACCAAGGACGGGATAACTGATTTAGTTGTCCAATAAATTGCCCAGTTAATGGTGGGATCAAAACGCTAGACAGCTTTTGCATTCTAGTAAATCCAGAATCTTATGCATTTTTTTTTTTGCGGAAGTAGACTGAAACTGTGTAATTCATCCAATGGGACCAATGTGAGCCAGTCATGGCGATGTAATTGCATTCAAAGCAAATAATAAAATGCAGTTTTGTGATTGTTGTGCAGCATGTTTTGTTAAGGAGTAATAATTTATTATGACATTTATTATAGGTTGCAGTTTATTCTATTACTAGGCTTCTAGGAGCTAGAAGAGTTAATATCGATAGAGGTATGAAGGAATTTAATTATGGAGTTACTGAGATCTACGTTCAGTTTACATGAAATCAAATAGGAAAATCTTCAGAAAACATTAGAATCCTGAAGCGATTCCATTGTCGAACTTTAAATAAATTAATGTGCGTACCAAAATATTCTGTTGACCTTAACTAGAGTTCATAACTAAGACATTGAGCTCATAATTATTAATTATGATAGAATAAGGACAACGAAAACAATACAAACACTAAAATTACTTGTTAAAAAAAGTAAAAATCAGCACGAGCTTGGAGCCGAATGGAGGTGATTATTGGCCATCAGCATACAATTTTTAATTGCTTCGTTGTCATGTGCCATCCACATCACCCTGTAAATTACAACGATTAACCATTATGTAAAAGTGTGAAATATGTACATATAATGTAAGTATTAGAGTAAAATACAAGACAAACAAGGTAGAAATCTTACTGATCAACAATTTTTGACGACTCTTCAGTTGAAAATTGTCCATTCTTGAGAGCTTCAGCTAATTGGTTGGCAAGAAATTTAAAGCATTTGCTTTTAATGTCATTATGACATTGCTTGTCCCAGGAAGGCGTGTCGCGAACATAACCCCAGGCTAAAATGACAAATTCCACCACAGTACTCCATTGTTCGGATTTTGTCAGTCGAGTGCCCATGGAGAAAAGGTACTTCTGCAATTCACAATTGAGGGATTAAGTTTTCATTTTTCCAACTATAAACACAGGCAACACAGGAATTATTGACAATTGGTAGTACACACCTTGAAATTCTGCAAATGAAGCTGTGCTCGGGCAAAAGCTACTGCATCTGTTTTGGAAACCAGCCTCGAATCTCTACTCGCCACAGATTTGAGAATTGAGCTTTTTAAATGTTTCAATTCTTTATCCACATACTTCAAATCCGGTACAGGAAATACTTCCTTCAATTTCTGTAACAAATAAAAAAAACATTTAATTTTACAATATTTATGAATGAATACAACTAGCACAATTACCAAATACAACGCACCTTCTGCAGTTCATTTTCAGGAATCAAGGAACCAATTAAATGTATCAATTGATCCGCACTTAGAGCCAAGAGTCCATTCAAGCCAGAGGGCGTGGCTCTCTCCCGCAAGTCGAAGCGTAATTTTTTCGGCGAACCCTGTACAATTTCATTAGCAATTGAGTCCATAGTGTGTAAATAGCTTAAAATAAATATCAAAGACAATTTGCAGTTATTATCAATGGAATACCTGGAGTTCCGGTGCCAGATTCAGTCGTTTCCGGGGACTTACACGGAGATTACTCATACAAGTGGGTGTGAGATCACTAGAAAATGACAAGTTTTGAGGAGAGAAAAACCTGGCAAGATTTGAACGGCTTCTGGTGCATCGCCCCGTTGTTGGTGGAGTGACAGGTGACCATTGAGATGACACTGGACTTTCAAAGATCGGAACCCTTTCCGGTGTTGATGGCGTGAAGGTTACGGTCCTGATATTGAACTGAGGCGTTTCATCATCATCATCTAACTCGATCACATTACTGGCCTGGGACTCTGGAATTTATTACGATTCACAGTCATAAGATTAAACAATATGGTTTTATGTCACACACACCCATATCACACGAACTGAAAGATCAGATTTTGCCTTCCCATATATTCTATACACGTCAACGTAACGCCGGTGATAGCATTGTAAAGGCAAGAAAGTAACCCAATATTACACTCGCAATAGCAATAACAAACAAAAAAGCTATTTAAACCCAGGAATACTCAATACTCACCTCGGTGGGTAATATCTAACAAGCTAATCCTCTGATTACTCTGCAAATCTCCTGCCATATTAGCGGATGTCACGTAGATTCTGACCTCAAAATGTGTTACCTGCAAAACAATACAAGACAATTTATACCTCCCATCCTCAATCCTCAGAAAACAATAATCTAGCATTCAGCTGTCTACATTTAACACGCAAAAGACTTACCACGAAGTTCAAATGTATTTCAGAGGTCAAAAGGAAGTACGGAGAGAATAAAAAAACTTGTTAAGCTCGTCAAGGGATGCTACAGATACAGTTGATGGTACACCTACGACCTCGACCTCGTGGTGCACGCTTAACTTCAAATATCACCACATATCTTCCCGGAACCGAAGAGGTCTTCCCAAACCCAGGATTTTCGTCACTGTCACCAAGAATAAAAACAATAAAACGTTGATTATTTCTAATTTAGTATCTTCACATTCCTTCCGTTCATATTCAGAAATCAATCGTCCTGTCTGGGGCTATCCAACTACGTATTTACCAGCAATAATCGTAAACTGTTCCCATTCGTTCTCATTTCTATAAGTCACGTTTTTCCATGTAGCACCGCTTGGGATGTGATTTAAAATTGTTGATTTAAAATTGTAAAGTATAATAAAGTTAAGAAAAAATACTTGATTCTCACCTCTGATGTGAAACGCCTCCCTCCTCAACTTCCCTTGGATATCTCCTTTCGTCCTGGAGACCTTTAAATAACTGAGAGTCCCATCTAAAGTAGGATGTTCACAAGGATGGTTTTGTAGTCAATTTGACAAGGAGAGAACCCATGTCTATAAAAACAAACAGGTACATGTATGGTCTTTTAGTTGGGCATTTAAATTTACAGGGAAGAACAGCTTATATGGAGAGAGAAAAAGACGATATACCGCTCTTCCCTGGCGCCAAAAAATCTTTGTGTACACACAATGGGCTTGGGCAGATCTCATTTGAGGCTTTTTCTATCCCCTTGATGAGGTCTATCTGGAGGAATGCACAAAGGCATACCCGCAGCATGTGAGCATTGGCGCAGATCCGCGCTGTCCTCTCTCAGATCCTTCGCTTTGGGACGAGGAACAAAAGGCTCTTTATTACACAAATATCTCCCCTTTCCCTCTCTTTTAAAAGGCCCAACAAAGAAAAACGCTTGTTGCTCTTTTTCAGCTGGGGCTTTTACAAGAGATGTAAAAGGGACACCTGTTTTAGTAGAATCCTCATCCCTTCCATATGTTCAGAAGATGGGAGCGTTGTACGAAGATTTAAAAAAAAATATTCAACATTCTGGTATGTTCTGGATAGCTATTGGTTTAGAGCTGTCGTAATTGGCTTTTTCGCGTTTTAATCCATCAATAACGTCTATTTGTGGTCAACTTAAGTCTTTGGATATCCCGTATGCTTTCACTTTTAGAGCAAGAATTAATTTTATGTTTCTCCATAAGGCGGTGTATGTATATTATTCCGCATGTTGTTAAAGCTATTTTGTAACATTTTTTGTACTCAGAAATTGGGGTATGTATAGGTTTTTTTTAATGCACATATCCCGGTATAGACAACCAAAAGCATAAAAATAAACAGCATAAACGTAAAAGTGTCACTTTAGGCCACGAATGTCGAGTTAGAATGCACCTTAGGTACATTGGATATTATGATTTCATCAAAAAATAAAGCTTAAAAAGTATAATTGATTTCCATAATTGTCCGATAATTTACCCTAGAATTCAATATTTCACGGAAAATTTTATAGATCTGTGTTTATAACGGCGTGTCCTTAATCACTGTTGATGCTTAAAGTAAAATTTCCGACCGTATTGCTGATATTAATTATTTTTTCTCTCATTTTTGTTGATAATTAATGGGTGAAAGCTTCTCAGGATTCCAGAAAATGAAAATTTGCTGCCACAAATTCTTTAAAATTTACCATTTTTGAAAAGCATAATAAGTCTGTAAAAATTTTTAAGCATAATTTTTAAAAGTATAATCGATTTTGGTAAAAAGCATACTTAGTTTTGAAAATTAAGCATAAGCCATTGTCCCTACGACATATGGATGAAAATTTTAAAAATTCAGAGGTTTAGGTTTACGTAGAAGAGGACAGACAATAAGGCTAAAAATGAGAATTACTTGGCGATTCAGAATTGAAAGGCTTTCGTCAAACTTTGAAATCCTGATTCCTCGGTGTATGCCAATTTAAAATGCTGGGTCATTTGGGGGAAATTGAATTATGCGAATTCATGTCCAAGTGTTTGTTTTGCATCTCACCTTGATCCATGATGGACAAGGGATTTCGCGAAGCAGAATAGGATTTGGTGGCTTTAACACTTCATTTAACAAGCTATGATGTGAATAAATGTATTATAATAGCGTTGCCAATGGCACAATAACTTTTAAAATTAAGCCACTCAAGTGTCATCAAGTGTAGCAATTTCAGGACTTTTTCTAATTTTAAGGATGTTGTAAAAGTCAACTTTTGCACTTCAAACATGAAATTGAGTTAATGCACATGTACATATATGTACTAGTATGCAAGTGTCCATGGGGGAAGACACGTGTGGGTTTTCTGGGGAAGGCGAAGCTTTTGTGGAGAACGGAAAAAAGTAATACCACAAGCATTTTTCAATCAGTTGTTGGAAATACGGAAACATTAAAGTCAATACCATCATGTGAAAAGGTGACAGTTTTTGAAATATGAACCAGGAAGTGCATTTCACACTTGTTGTAATTCTTTTAGGCTCACAATTATTAAGTTGTAAAGCTCAAAACGGAGGAGTAGCCGGAAATCGTAAGTTTTTGTAATTATTGTGCAAACATACTCAAATATTTTAAGTCTCGTTGCATTGTTATTAGAAATTAATTGAAACTTGATTTATTATAGGGTTTCACATTTTTTGCAATGTTGCATTGTGGTACCCGGAAACCTACAAAGACAACTTCGGGAGTTCTGAGAGAGCCGGTTGGCTACATGATCCTTTCCTCTGCACTCACATTGTCTTTTCCTTTGTTCACATTATAGAACGGTCAAACAAGCATGGCTGGACCTGGGAATTGAGTTTCCCGGAAGTCGGGATACATTCCGAACAACAAGGTAGTAAATACAGCCTCGTTTAATGTACATAATTTGAGTTTTTACAAAATTAAGGGATGCTGAATAAACTCCTGAGAACGAATTATATTTTTGAAGCTTTACGGGAAAAATTGGTGCGCCAGATTACATTACGAACGAGGGACGTTAAAAAATCTACCCAGTTTCTGTTTGCTGTTGGAGGTTTTTCGGATTTTGAACGATTGGGAGGATTGGAGAAATACAAGCGCGTACGTTCGTTTATCATTGTAATAGTCTTTATTTTTTTCATGTTTGCACAGGTCGATATCCAGGTGAATTTTGTGTAGATAGCTACAAATGCAAATGGAGCTTTGGACAAACTTCTGGACGGTGTGGTAGATCTGATCAGACGGTATGGAGCTCATGGAGTGGATTTCACCTGGTATTTCCTTGGGAAACGAGGGGGTCAGGATGCTGGCATGACAGCTAAATATGAGGACTTGCAACACTTGGAAAAGATTGCTACAGCTCTCTGTGGACGAATGAAGAAGGAGGGATTCCTATGTGTTTTGAGCCTGGTGAAGGCCGAACACCCCGAACTGAGTTCCAGTCAGGAATATGTCAATGCACTTCGACGAATTATTGAGTAATATTGTGGTCAATAACCATTGCATAATCACACATTTATTTATATCATTGTTTTACATTGTTCCTCTTGATGTACATATATTAGACTCGCAGATTTCGTCAACATCTGGACGGCCGACATACTTCCCCCCAAATTGCCAAATAGTATGAGTTGGCTTCTGCCCCACGACTTGTTGATTAGTGAGAAGCCTGGTTGGGAAAACCACAAACATCAAAATTACAGTGTCAACTCTGTCGTCAAATTCTACGAAAAAGTATGTGGTCATCAACCTCGCCTGTGGCGGAAATTATCAATGGTCATTTCCTTGTACTCTACTACCTACGGACTGGATTCAAAATCTATTTCTCTGACGTCTCTCAATGTGAACACAGAAGCTAAACTGTATCCTAGTTCCCTTCCATTTCATTTAGTATCACCGTACCCATATTTTCAGGTATTAATTCCCTCCTACAATGAAACTTGGATACTGTTTACAATTAAGAAGGAGCATGTGTCACATTATGTGACTTTATTTTTTTACTAGGTTTGCAAGGACCTTGTAAATAATTACAAACATAGTGGTTGGAAATGGGAAATAGCAAATTACGAAGATGATATTCCAATTCTTTTCACGGGGAGTCTCTCCGGCCGAAAAGGTGTGGGGATTGCAATCCCTACCTTGAGTCAGGAATACATGCGGAGAAAAGTGAAGCTTTATTAATGTTTTTTTGAATAGATTAATTAGTTTGCACGTGAACACGCAATATGTGTATAAATAAAATCGTACAGGTGAAGAAATTATCTATGCGGAATTTCCTCACAAAAATCTCATAATGCCCTTCCTTTCGTTTGTAGGTTGCATTCGCCAAAAGTAAGTTATTTGGAGGTATCACCGTCGTTCACGCCACGGGGGATGATGTCTTCGGCTGGTACCACAATATGTCCTATCCGATGTTGAACGCAATCACTGAAGAATTAGGAAGTTCCAGATATCTTTAATTATTGAGATGAAGCTACTACAATTACCCCTTAATATATTTTTGTTCCCGAACGATTCTGGGACAAAATGCGATTATATTTCTTATTTCAACGACACATTTTGTATTGTTGTTTCTATTGATGGAAATTAATCTCTGAATAATAAACAGCGTAATTAGAATCAAACAGCATGTACATTTCGCGAGTTGTTAACAAACACATTACAAATACACATACATATGTGTACGATAGCAAAATTCCCTCTAAATGTAAGTTCGGACGTCCCACAGCTCGTAAAACTTTACTGAATATATGTACATAATTGAAGGATGTGTGTTTTTTATTTTAATACACAAAATAGTGCATGATATCATCGTTTGGGATGGAAAGTGTTTAAAATTGGTAAAAGGAAACGAAAGCTAACCGCACAAATTTGGACTTTACTGTAAATGTATGGACAGCTACACAAGAAATTCTTTCAATTCAAAGGTTTTTATCGTTGGTATATTTTCCCCGAAATTAATAAATTGTTCTGTTACTGCAATGTTGTGCATCAATTATTGAAGTCTCTACTTTTGGTATCTCAAATCACCGTGATAGTGATGGTGTTCTCCGGAAAAAACGTTTTTGCATGGTTTACTCTAACTTGCTTTTGCTCCTTAGTTCTTAATTGCGTTCAAGGTAGTGATGATAGTCAATGTCCAGTTGAAAAGCGTAAGTGAAACTGTTAAGTGACTCCTAGAGCTAAGAAAAACTTTGTGCTTAATAGCTCTGATATAATAATTGCGTTGATATAATGATTTTAATTTTTGATCAGGGATGAACTTATTTTGTTACGTCGGGATTTGGTACTCGTCGTCATTTTCAGCCGAACAATTACAAGCAGATGATGTGGATCCCTACCTTTGTACGCACATTGTATTGTCATACATCGTCATCAGGCAGGACGTCCTCACCGTTGGATTTGACCAAAACCCCCTTTCGGGCAAGTTATTCAATGTCAATGTAATACCATACTTTTTAACAGAATATATAATGGGTTTAACGAAAATTATTTGCTGTAATTCACAAAATTTTAAGATTTTAAATTCGAACGTTTCGTGAGAGACATGATCACTGAAGGAGGGAAGAACAAAAGGAATACAGCCTATTTATTTAATATTGGGGGCTACAATGATTTTAACCCTGGTACATACGAAATGGTAATGTCTTTGTTAATATTTTGCAATTTTAGAATGCTAAAAGTACTTTTTGGAGATTAAAGGTTTTAACAGAATTGACACCTGAATGGACAGATTGCACGCAGTGAAACGGCAAGAGATGAGTTTTTCAACAACTTGATCAAGTTTCTCCAAGACTACCATGTCCAAGGAATTGACTTTATGTGGAATTACATTGGTAGAGATGGTCACGATGATACAGGGGATAAACAAACACATTTGAAATTACTGACAGCCATCACTGTAGAGCTTTGTCCAACACTAAAGGAAGAAGGGTTTATCTGTATGATAACTCTCGTTAAGGCCGAACGACCCGACCTTCTAGATGACCCTGCATATAATGAAGATATTGCGACAATCGTGAGGTAGTCAAACGTGTGTACCATCATTCTGACCAAATTACGTTGGAGCAATTTCAAAAGCTGACCAACTGAAACACTCGCTGCGACGTCATCATTTGGTCAGATTTTTGCTTTGAAATTCCAACATTTGGTCAGAAATGAGTCTTTAACGACGATATGTGTAATAACAACATGGCGATATTCATTCGCTCTATTTGTTGTAATTTCGCAAAACAGAGTGGCGGATTTTGTAAACATATGGACGGCAGACATTCTCCATGCACCCATAGCATACCCTTCTTACCATTTGGTTCCTCAAGATCTTCTAATTGCAGATGACGAAGCTGTGAGGTCTTATTATGCCAAATTTGAAAACAAAAGCATCAATTTCGTGGTGGATTTCTACAAAAATGCTTTGAAAAAAGAACCCCACCTCCTTCGGAAAATTTCAATGGTGATTCCTATGCAGTCCGGCACACACGTGGTCAAGTCACCAACAGAGAATTCGGATTCCCTGTCAATAAATACGGAAACATTTTTACACGACGGAAATTTTGTTAGCGATGATGGGCGAGCCCTGAAATATCAGTATCCTTATTTTCTTGTGAGTAGCCTTCTAAACACGATTTTTACTTTCCAATGCAATTAAAAATGAAAGATGAAGATTCACCAATTGCCATAAAAGAATTTTGCTTACCTATATAGAAATAATTTATATTTATAGGTCTGTAGAGACTTGAACAAAAACTCGAGCACCTGGGAGATCAAGGAGTTCCCTGGAGGTGTGCCAATTGCCTACACTGATGAATATGAAGGTAGAACAAAGGTGGGCGTTGCTATGGCTTCAAATACCGAATCATATGTGAAAAAAAAGGTGACGACTAAAGAAGAGATCTGTAGCAGTTGTGATTGCTTTTTTTTGGTGAGTTTGTCGACTACTTCCACTTTCCTTTATTTATTACAGGTAAAGTTTGCCAGGAAAAACAACTTGGGTGGAATCTCTGTCTTCCAAATATTTGCTGATGACGTTAAAGGGTGGTGTGCTAATCAGTCGTACCCTATTATAAATGCCATTAACGAAGAATTAAGTAATTGTCGGTTTCAATAAATAGTGAATATGCTTATGAGAAATTTTATTTGGTTCACTGACTACATAATACGCCGGCTGTTCTATGCCTCCAATCTCTATTTATTTGGCGTCCGTTACACTGGCTGGTTTGTTCGTAGAGAAATTTTTCAAACCACAAATATTTTCTTTGCTTTCTCCCAGCCATTTTGGGAAAAAGCAATGAAGAATATGTGTTTTGAAATTGCGACCCTACTTGTGGTCACCTTGTAATATAAATTCATGGTAATTACACAGACGAAGAAATTTTTACTGAAGTTTTTCATTATCTCCGATTCTCCACCGTTCATTTCCTATAGGATTTGCTCCAAAATTCTTCAATTTTGATTAAAATATAAAAAAATCTTGGGTGCCCTCGGATATAAATATAGACGCTTCCTGAAAATTGGACGTGTATAAAGTTTTTGGTTGCACGTTGCACCCATGACAAAATTGGCCGTAATGGTAAATGCCTGGTTTATAAAATACTTCACTAAAAATGTCTCAGAAAGATGCCGTCTCACTTGAACAAATGTTTAGTAGTCCCTGAATACAGCGAAATTGCAGTACAAACTCCAACTTTAAATGTGATTTACTTGAGCATATTTAAAATAGTTTACGACCGAGTTTTGATGATATACATGTAGAATGACTAAAATCACAAAAATTTTAGAACTTACCTTAAAGCTGAGAAGACCAGCAGGAAATTTCGATTCAG